>JAMKFB010000744.1:0-53384 GCA_036247105.1 Cirrhinus mrigala
CCAAACTTAAATTATTATAAATCATGAATGAATACATTTTGTATCATGATTTAAAGTACCATTTCCATGGTAATGCAATGTCTGATTTTAAAATGCCTTTCACAGGATGAATTTTGAGGTTTTAAGCTTTCAGCTGATATATAATTTATTATGATCTCTAAACCGTGATAGGGAAAAAGGCAACGAAAAATTACTTTTTGTGACAAAGGTCAGAACTCCTGTTATGATATAGATTTTTGAGGTGCACCCTTGTCGTAAATTAATCTATTACTATTCCTACATAATTTGTAGCAAATAGCGGTGGTAAAATATCTATTTAGGAGTCTTAGACGTTTCCAACTATATATCTATGATTAGATTAGGATTTATTTGTAAGTAAACTTCCAACATCCACCTGAGGGGGTGGGTAACACTTAAAAGGTTAAAAAGATTATTTAAAAATTTTGGATGGAGAGAAGCAGATCATTAGAGCTGTCCTGATAAAAAAAAAAAAAAAAAATAATAATAATAATAATAATAATAATAATAAAAAAAAGTCATCATAAAACCAGAATCGTTGATTTTTAAATCTATACTGCTTTAATTGAAGAAAAAAGAAAGAAAGAAAGAAAGAAAGAAAGGAGGAAGGAAAGAAAGAAATTTGAGGTAACCTTTGTCACAAGCTTCAGAGAGACCACAGGCGTCACCAGTCACGATGTGGGTAGAAACTTACAGCCCTACACACACACCAGTGTTTTTTTTTTTTTTTTACAAAGTAAATTATAATATTTTCCATCTGCTTAATATTTATATCATATTTATTATGCATTATTTCTTATTTAATTGCTCCGTTTTATTCTTGGTTTTCAGAATTTCTTAAAAATGTCAATCACAAACTGATTTTCTATGCTAGTCTAATCTACAGTTCAGTCTGCAGCCGCCTCAGTTCAAGCTCTGCTGCATGACTTTGCAATGGGTGATAAACCTCAAAAAAGAAACATCATCTTTATGCTTTATGTGATTGTTTCTTCTTTGTTTTCCTGTTACAGGGAATGTGAAATTGTATTTATATGGGTCTGTGTTTCAGATTTGTTAAATATTTGCTTTAAAATGTTTTAACCCTTCTTTTACAAACACCACAATGCTTCATTTTAAAGTGTGTAAAGAAGCTTAAAGATAGTTGGCCACTTTCTTCTGGACTTACTAGCAGCACTATTTTTCCCACAGCACACCTACCTATATAAACCTGAACCTGAGTCAAAGCACTGACTATCGTTTGATGGGACACAAGGACTTCTCGCAATATGGTGATATGTTTTTATCTTGTATGTCTGTTGTTTTTATGGTTGTATTATTATTATTATTGATGGTAAATGTGAAAGAACAAGTCTTTGCATTGTTTGAATACAAATATTTTAACTTGTTATTGCTGACAGTATCTCTCAGATCTGCATTATGAAATAGTTAAATTTTTTGCATTTACACAAACGTCCTCAGATCCTAAAAATGCTGTCATGTGTGATCATCTTGACTGTGGTGCTCCACACTTGTCTGAGTGAGCTGGACTTACTGCATCCATCTCAGCCCTGCACTGAAGCGAAGGACCAGAATGCGTATGACACTTTCCTTTACCGACACCTACGTAAGGACACACCAAATGATCCACGCAAACTAAGAGAATGGCAAAAGTTCATTAACAAGATCAACACATGGGACAGGCCGATTCAGTCATTCCTTCCTTTCAAAGAAGCAGGACGAGTGAAAGTGTTCATCAGGAGGAAAGGTGTATGGAGGGAACCTCTCAATCAGCAAGAAGCCTTTCATGTTCTTCACTGTTGAGATCAATGATAGGAAGCAAGTCAAGAAAGTCAAGGTTCAAAAACAACATGTTATTCTTGGCTGTGATAAAATTAACAATAAATGTCTGCCTATTCATTTTGAGGCTAATTTAAATGATGCTATACCAAATAATAACAAACCAGACTGCAGTAAAGCGATGGCAAATTCAAGCTTTATTTCTTTTGAGGAGCTTTTTTATGTCTAGACACATGATCTGCAGAATTCAGATGTCTGGATGTTACTTTGTAGCTTTGCTTCTTTTATTTCTGTCTTGAAACTGCAAGTAATGTGAAGATGCCTGCTGATATCCATAAAAAAATTCATTCTGTATGTATACAAACATATATATTGTTTTCTTACGCTTTTGCCTCAATTCAATCATATATTGAATAAAAGTTGTAATGCATAATAAATGCACGTGTCCTTCATGTTTAAAATCTACCTTACTCACACAATATTATACTTATGAATTATATTTTGCCTAAATTCAATTTCACCAAATGAATACAAAGTTCAGTAAGTGAAGTAATGCGATGTAACATAAGTTTAAAATTTTTATTAATTTAATTTGTAAATACATCTTTTATTACTTTCCTGACCCATATCTTTCATATCTCTCGATTCACTCTTATTTTCCCCGCAAGAGCGGGCGTGGACTTTTGTAAATTTTATGGGTCTGACTTCTGGTCCAGCCTAGAAACAACCAGGGCCTGGACAAGAAGTTGTGCAGCATGCTCCGAAAGGGCCAGATCTTTCTGATGTTGTGCAATGCAAACCTATTTCTAGGAGAATATAACAGAAACAGAACCTAGCGTTTCTTTAACTTTTTATGTAATCATATAATTTATTGTGACAATAATATTACGTAAGAAATCATGATTTAAAACCCAGGGGGAAAGTGTCTTCATTTTCAATTGCAATCTTTTATTTAAAAATGGATAGAATTAGGGGAACGGCATATAGAAAGAATGAGTGTCATTCATGAATATGAGCAAACACCCTTATTTTGCTTACATTTTAACAATTTAAATGAGCAAAGCTAAAAAGTAACATTCAGAGATCAGTTTTGCATGTCATGAATCCCGATTTGAAACAGCTCTTTCAAAGGAATAATGATTATTATGGTGTGGTTTGTTATTATCTGATGTACATGTAGTATTGTTATTATTTATTTTATTGTATTATTTATTATTGCTTCTTATCATAGATCTCAGAAATTGAAGAACTTGAAGGCTTCTTACTCAAGCAAATGTTCCACAGAAGCAAAAAAAAAAAAAAAGTAGCAATTTGAGAAGGAAGTGGCTAACTGTTTCCAGACCATATTGACACTTGTTCTCACACTTTAATATTCATTGGAAATAACACATTGACCTTTCACATTGTGAAAGAAGTGGTTCCACACATTCATGTTAACTTTCTGCAGACCCCCTCTTACATTTCTCTCTCTAACTTCCTCTTTTACCTCTCAATTCACTTTCTTATTCCTTTGTTGATAATAACAGTGAAGAACTTGAGAGGCTTCTTGCTGATGCAGAGGTTTCCCTCATATCACCTGACTGAACACTGACTGAATTTAAAAAATAAATCCAGAAAAAACCCTTTTTAAAAAAGTTATAAATTGCTTTGCATTTTAATGAGTGAAATAAGTATTTGACCCCTTCACGAAACATGACTTACTGCTTGGTGGCAAAACCCTTGCTGGCAATCACAGAGGTCAGACATTTCTTGTAGTTGGCCACCAGGTTTGCACACATCTCAGGAGGGATTTTGTCTCACTCCTCTTTGCAGATCCTCTCCAAGTCATTACGATTTCAAGGCTGATGTTTGGCAACTCAAACCTTCAGCTCCCTCCACAGATTTTCTATGGGATTAAGGTCTGGAGACTGACTAGGCCACTCCAGGACCTGCATGTGCTTCTTCTTGAGCCACTCCTTGTTGCCTTGGCCGTGTGTTTTTGGTCATTGTCATGCTGGAATACCCATCCATGACCCATTTTCAATAAGGGAAGGAGGTTCTCACCCAAGATTTGACGGTACATGTCCCCATCCATCGTCCCTTTGATGCAGTGCAGTTGACCTGTCCCCTTAGCAGAAAAACACCCCCAAAGCATAATGTTTCCACCTCCATGTTTGACTGTGGGGATGGTGTTCTTGGGGTCATAGGCAGCATTCCTACTCCTCCAAACACAGCGAAATGAGTTGATGCCACATAACTCGATTTTGGTCTCATTTGACCACAACACTTTCACCCATTTCTCCTCTGAATCATTCAGACATTTATTGGCAAACTTCAGACGGGCCTGTACATGTGCTTTCTTGAGCAGGGGGACCTTGCAGGCACTACAGGATTTCAGTCCTTCGCAGTGTAGTGTGTTACCAATTGTTTTCTTGGTGACTATGGTCCCAGTTTGTTCTCAGTTTGTTACCTGTATAAAAGATACCTGGGAGCCAGAAAATTTACTGATTGATAGGGAATCAAATACTATTTTTATTTTGTTGTTGTTGTTTTTCTGTCGTTGTTGTTTCTCACTGTTAAAATAAACCTACCATTAAAATTAGAGACTGATCATTTCTTTGTCACTGGGCAAACATACAAAATCAGCAGGGGATCGAATAATTATATATATATATATATATATATATATATATATATATATATATAGCTTAAATTATACAAATAAAAAATTTAGGAAATTTAGGGGTATTTAGGAAAACGTTGCCATATGGCAACAATGTACCACAATAGAAAATGGCCCAGAATTACTTTTTCTATTAAATTATGATTTACTTTTCAATTCAAATGCACATTTATTTTAGAAATTGATGTATCCAGTCTTAATTTCCATCATAATCTGCCACACACACATACAAACACATAAACACATGCACAAACACACTCATTATTAAGGTCACTGAAGGCTAACTCATCCTCATTGTCATCACATGGAAGAGGCAACTCGGCACTCTACCTATTGCCCTTTCCATATATTCATTTTTTGCAAAGACTAAATAATGTCCTTATTTATACATAAATACACATATATTACAATAAACACTTCAAATAAATAAATAATTACAATCAAATTATTGATGTTAATATCTACAAAAAAAAAAAAAAAAAAAGAAATCCAATTGGGGAAATACATTACTTCAATTCCACTGTGGTACAGCGTTGCCATATGGCAACACACCTATTTTTTCATAGTGGTACAGTGTTGCCATATGGCAACATTGATATCTTCTCATTTTACAGGAAAAAATATGTTAGATAATATTGATTTCTGAATAAAAATATGTAATTTACTAACTAAAGATTATGCAAAAAAAAAATCCCCCTTGAGAAGAGACATTCAGAAATTAGGTTTACAGAGCAATGAGGAACATTCAAATGTCATGTGGCTTCAAAAAAGCACATATCATTGACTACCTTAAGGCCGGCCCTTTTAATTAACATATTGCATTATATTGTACTATTTTCAGAATAACAAGGAATATATATATATATATATATATATACTGACCAAAATTATAAACGCAACACTTTTGTACTTTTGTTTTTGCCCCCATTTTTCGTGAGCTGAACTCAAAGATCTAAGACTTTTTCTATGTACACAAAAGGCCTATTTCTTTCAAATATTGTTCACAAATCTGTCTAAATCTGTGTTAGTGAGCACTTTTCCTTTGCCGAGATAATCCATCCACCTCACAGGTGTGGCATATCAAGATGCTGATTAGACAGCATGATTATTGCACAGGTGTGCCTTAGGCTGGCCACAATAAAAGGCCACTCTAAAATGTGCAATTTTGTCACACAGCACAATGCCACAGATGTCGCAAGTTTTGAGGGAGCGTACAATTGGCATGCTGACTGCAGAATGTTCATCAGAGCTGTTGCCCGTGAATTGAATGTTCATTTCTTTACCATAAGCCATCTCCAAAGGTGTTTCAGAGAATTTGGCAGTACATCCAACCGGCCTCACAACCGCAGACCACGTGTAACCACACCAGCCTAGAACCTCCACAACCAGCATCTTCACCATCAAGATTGTCTGAGACCAGCCACCCGGACAGCTTCTGCAAAAATTGGTTTGCATAACCAATCGTGTGGTTGAGCGGTTTGCTGATGTCAACGCTGTGGATCAAGTGGCCCATGGTGGCGGTGGGGTAATGGTATTGGCAGGCGTATGTTATGGACAACAAACACAAGTGCATTTTATTGATGGCATTTTGAATGCACAGAGATACCGTGACGAGATCCTGAGGCCCATGTTGTTCCATTCATCCACGACCATCACCTCATGTTGCAGCATGATAATGCACGGCCGCATGTTGCAAGGATCTGTACACAATTCCTGGAAGCTGAAAACATCCAAGTTCTTGCATGGCCAGCATACTCACCAGGCATGTCACCCATTGAGCATGTTTGGGATGCTCTGGATCTGCGTATATGACAGCGTGTTCCAGTTCCTGCCAATATCCAGCAACTTCGCACAGCTATTGAAGAGGAGTGGACCAACATTCCACAGGCCACAATCAACAACCTGATCAACTCTATGTGAAGGAGATGTGTGCACTGCGTAAGGCAAATGGTGGTCACACCAGATACTGACTGGTTTTCGGACCCCCCGGACGCCCCGGACCCCCCCAATAGAGTAAAACTGCACATTTTAGAGTGGCCTTTTATTGTGACCAGCCTAAGGCACACCTGTGCAATAATCATGCTGCCTAATCAGCATCTTGATATGCCACACCTGTGAGGTGGATGAATTATCCTGGCAAAAGAGAAGTGCTCAATAACACAGATTTAGACAGATTTGTGAACAATATTTAAGAGAAATAGGCCTTTTGTGTACATAGAAAAAGTCTTAGATCTTTGAGTTCAGCTCAAAAGTGTTGCGTTTATAATTTTGGTCAGTGTATAGACAGATAAAGACAGATGAAGAGAGGAAAACCTGTCATTTAATTATGTTTATTTACTCATTCAAGTGAACAGAGGAAACAATATTGTAGTACGCTGAGAAGGAAATGGCTAACTGTTTCCAGACCATATTGACCTTTATTCTCACACTTTACTATTCATTTGAAATAACACACCTTGACCTTTCACATTGTGAAAGAAGTGGTCCCACACATTCATGTTAAAAATAACCAACAAATCAACATTTACACAAATGTATATATTATCACATTTGCCCAAGAAAACAAAGAAACAGATACTGTATAGTATAAAAAGATAAAGATCTTCTTCTTAGTATTATTATTATTTTACCAGTTCTGTGAATTCATACAGGAGTTAAACTTGGTCTGTTTCAGGTGTTGATTCTAATAATAAACTTCTGCCATTGTCCTAGGTCTGTATCCTTTGGTGTGCCTTTATGTAGGTGGTGTTTCAGGAAAGTGTCACCTGGTTCTTCGCTTTAGTGCAGGGCTAAGATGGATGCAGCACGTCCAGCTCACTCAGACAATTGTGGAGCACCACAGTCATGATGATCATGAATGAATGCTTTTTTAGGATCTGAATGTATTTATGCAAGATCAAAATGTCAGATTTCAGACTCACTGTTTGCAGTTTCACAAGTTCACACTTGCATATAATAAACTGAGTAAAGGTTATGCGTATTTGGCGTGCTGTCCGGGAGAGGGCTCCAAGATAGGCATTTTAGTGAGTCCTGTTGTATGTGTCTCTTGTCTGACACACTTGTTTCGATTCATGAAGCTCTCTCAGGATTGACAACCACTGCTGTAGTGAAATACTTTTCTCCTACAGCACTTACCTGCTCTCTGATGAAAGTGCTCAATGTAAACCTCAGCAGTGACTGAATCACTTACACAGTGTTCAGCAGCACATCTCTGACTCTACAGCAACATTTCTGGAAGATCCTACAGCAGAAGAACTGTGCATCTTGGTAAGTAAATATATTGAATATACAAATGAATACATGCATTTTATGTGTGTTCACTGTGTAATGTTAAAGGCAAGATGCTGAGCGCCATCTAGTGTCTGTCTCATCATTCTGCAAACGTTTTTCAATTAAAACCTACATTTCAATTGATCCAGCCATACGATTACAAGCAACAACGTTTTGGATGGAGGTAAAGTGATCTGAAATTTTTTATGAAAGTACAAACAGCAGTAGTGATAACAAATAGTCTAGCTTTGCTTCTTCGGATGTCATGGAAACAAATCTACATAACAGTAATAAACGTGATTTGGCTCAGTTCGGTTCATACGGAAGCACCATTAACGGTTAAAATGACTGATATGCAAAGTAAACCGTCGATGATTCAGTTCAAACACTGTGACGACATAAACCGAACATAGAACGTTCGCGCTCCCCATTCAAAATTCATTTAACAATGAGAAATAACAACATTACATAAAACACTTCGGGTTCCCCCAAAGTAAAAAAAGACCAATTCCAAAACTGACATAAATGGGTCAGTCCTGGTTTCCAGTAACATTTTGGCCTCACAATTCTTGGGAAAGAAATTCTGTAGTGCATGTTTAACTATTAGGAATACATATTGGCCAAGCTCAGGGACTCCAAAAATAGTAATTATGGGTAGATTGTTCAGACACTGGCTGTGAATGTATTCCACCCTGTTAGGGACATAGGCTACATAGTTATCACAAATGTTATCAAAATGTAAATAATGTAAATGTTAAACAATAACAAGCTTTTCTTGGATGGTATATGTTCCTTATGTCATAATAGTGTTTTTATTGAAACAATAACAAAACAATTAATGAACAATATGTCTTAATTATTAAAAACAGGGTAACACTTTACAATATAAATACAATTAACATATAAATTTACATCATTAGTTAATAAAATAAGTTATTAGGGAATTAATACATTATGACCCATTTAACTAATAACAGTTTATTGATTACTTAATCTATGAATCATATCGAACGTTCATTAGTTAATTAGTTGCTCATCATTAATGAATGGTTTAGTTCTTCGTGAATTATACACTAACTCGTGATTATCTGTGCATTAATTAAGCATGAATTAATGCATATTTGTGCACACGTATTGTAAAGTGTTACCAAATAATCTATATACAAGTATGTAGACATACAGCTCAAAATCAACAATACCATAAAGTTAGCTTTCTTATTAGAATACTTCATTTATGATAAAATATGAGTAAAACAATTAAAGAAACTAATTTTATGTGTTCTGAACAAGAAATCCTGTTGCTGATAACATAATAGCAAGGAAGTTATTTCATGTATGACATTTATTTATATTTTTTAGCATCAACAATTTCATCAACCCATATACAGTATATAATTTGTCTGCTGTTACTGTGATGAAGTCATTGACACATCCGGAGACGTTGGATCCATTTGCAACAGCTTTATTAACACAGGCAGAGTAAACAGGCGAGGTTCAACAATGGCAGACTGGTGTGGTGAAGACAAACCAAACGGGTTAACGAGAGTCCGTGCACAGGGTCGGGGTAGACGGTGATCAAAGGGGTTACTCCGATAAACAAACGAGGGTCGATAACAGGCAGGCAGCAAAGGTTCACACACACGATAAACAGTCCGGTTGGCAACAGGTAGGCAGTCCGTGAAAAGAACGCTCAGGATTGTTAGCATGACTAAACAAAACTTCGCGAGGAGACGCCGACAGAACGCGCCTAAAATGGCCGACGGGGGGAAGTGACCCCGGCCGACCCGGAACCGGAAGTGAGCGTCCCAGGTACGGGGTTATGGGAAATGTAGTGCGCTAAAAGTCCGGTGAGGGTTCCCGCTGGCGGTGGTTAGAGGGAGCCACAGAGGCCGCGTTTGTGACAGAGCCCCCCCCTGCGAGCGCCTCCTGGCGCGAGGAGGCGACCGACGCCGGGGCCTACCTCTCCTACGGGGAGCTGGTCGATCTGGGAGGGAAGAGTGGAAGTCGGCGGTGAGAGAGGGGTCCAGAATGTCCTCAGCAGGTACCCAGGATCTCTCCTCGGGGCCGAAGCCCTCCCAGTCGACCAGATACTGGAGGTGCCCTCTCCGGCGTCGGGAGTCCATAATGGTGTTGACTCGATAGGCCTCCTCGCCATCGATGATCAGGGGGGAAGGTCCCTGCGGAGCAGCCTCGTCTAGGTTCTCCACTCCTCCCGGGTCCCCAGCGGGCTTCAACAGAGAAACACGAAAGGTGGGTGAGATACGGTATTCAGCAGGGAGTTCTAATTGAAAAGATACTGGGGTGACTTGTCTGATTATTTTGAAAGCACCCACGTACCTGGGGCTAAGCTTTTTGAAGGGCAGGCGCAGACGAAGGTCCCGGGTCGAGAGCCACACCCACTGTCCGGGTTCGTAAGGAGGATTAGGTCGGCGTCTGCGGTCGGCCTGGATCCGGGTGCGTCGAACTGCCCTCTGCAGGTGAACGTGGGCCTGGTTCCATGTCTCCTCGCTGTGCTGGAACCAGGAGTTGACCGTGGGTAGTTCCGAGGGCTCCCCGGACCAGGGGAACAAGGGAGGCTGGTAGCCCAGGATACATTGAAATGGAGTGAGGTTGGTGGAGGGTTTGCGTAGAGAGTTCTGTGCATATTCTGCCCAGAGTAAGAAGTGGCTCCACTCCTCCTGGTGGTCCTGGCAGTAGGAGTGTAGAAAGCGGGTCAACTCCTGGTTTAATCTCTCGGCCTGATCGTTAGCCTGTGGGTGGTATCCTGAAGTGAGACTGACATTGACTCCAAGGAGGCGGAAGAAGCTCGTCCACAGTCGAGAAGTGAACTGGGGCCCACGGTCTGACACGATGTCCTCTGGCAACCCGTAGAATCTAAAAAGTCGCACAGAGCCTCCGCCGTTTCCATGGCGGTGGGTAGTTTGGGGAGAGGGATGAGACGGCAGCCCTTGGAGAATCGATCGATGATGGTAAGGATGGTGGTGTGACCGTGGGAAGAGGGGAGATCGGTGATGAAATCCCCAGCAATGTGGGACCATGGGGCGTTTAGGTACGGGCAGAGGCTGCAGCAGACCGGCGGGTAGCTGGCGAGGGCCCTTGGACGCGTTGCAGACGGGGCAGTTCTTGATGAAAGTGATAGTATCGGAGCGCTGGGATGGCCACCAGAAACGGTTGTTGAGTAGGTGGAGTGTGGCTTCAATGCCTGGGTGACTGGAACTCGGCGTAGAGTGCACCTCGGACAGAACCCGTGTACGTAGGTTGAGGGTGACATATGTGAGGTGATCGGGGCAATTGGCTGGAGTGGGATCCTGAGCTTGACCCTCTACGATCTCGGTCATGATGTCCCAGGCGACCGGGGCCACGATGACGGAAGTGGGTAGGATGGTCTCCGAGGATGTGGGGGTCTGGTCGGGTTCATGGACTCGCGAGAGGGCGTCTGCCTTGGTATTCTGAGAGCCGGGTCGGTAGGACACTTGGAACTGGAATCGGGTGAAGAAGAGTGCCCATCGGGCTTGACGGTGGTTGAGGACCCTGGCTGATCGGAGGTACTCGAGATTCTTGTGGTCCGTCAATACAGTGAATGGGTGTTGAGCGCCCTCGAGCCAGTGCTGCCACTCCTCAAGAGCGAGTTTGATCGCCAGCAACTCCCGGTTACCCACATCATAATTCCTTTCAGCCGGAGTCAACTTGTGGGAGAAGTAAGCGCAGGGGTAGGTCTTGGGGGGCTGGCCCTGTCGCTGAGAAAGCACCGCCCCAACGCCCATACTGGAGGCGTCCACTTCCACTAGGAAAGGTATGTTGGGATCTGGGTGATGGAGGATGGGAGCTGTCGTGAACCTCCGTCGAAGGTCGCAGAAGGCCTGGTTGGCAGAAGGTGACCAGGTTAGACGGGTGTTACCTTTCTTGACCATAGACAAGAGGGGAGCGGCCACGGTGCTGAAACCTCGGATGAAACGACGGTAAAAGTTGGCGAAACCCAGGAACCGCTGGAGCTCCTTGAGGGTCGTGGGGCGCGGCCAGTTACAAACTGCGTTGACCTTCTTCTCGTCCATGGCGACTCCCTCGGGGCTGATGATATAGCCCAGAAAGGCTATCCTCTCTTGATGAAATTCACATTTCTCCATCTTGCAGTAGAGCTGATGCTTTATCAGACGCTGGAGGACTGCCCTGACATGTTGGACGTGTTCGGCATAGGAGCTGGAGTAGATGAGGATGTCGTCGATGTAGACGATCACCCAGCGGTTCAGCATGTCCCGGAACACCTCGTTAACGAAGGCCTGAAAGAAGGAAGGACTGTTGGCCAGCCCGAAGGGCATCACCCAGTATTCATAGTGACCTGACGTAGTCGAGAAGGCCGTCTTCCACTCGTCCCCCTCACGGATTCGGATGAGGTTGTATGCGGAACGCAAGTCCAGCTTGGTGTAGATCTTGGCCGTTCGTAGCTGTTCCAGAGCCGGGGGAACGAGTGGGAGAGGGTAACGATACTTGACGGTGATGTCGTTGAGAGCGCGGTAGTCGATGCAGGGACGCAGGCCTCCGTCCTTCTTCTTGACAAAGAAGAATCCAACCAAGGCGGGCGAGGTGGAGGGACGAATAAAAACCCTTGGCTAGTTCCTCCTGGATGTAGGTATTCATGGCCTCTGACTCGGGCTGGGAGAGTGGGTAGACGCGTCCCCTGGGTGGTGATGATCCTAGAAGGAGGTCAATGGCGCAGTCTCCAGGACGGTGTGGTGGCAATTGGGTGGCCCTGGTCTGGCTGAAGGCCTCGAGCAGATCCTGGTACTCCACGGGTATGGTGATACTGGGTGCGAGAGGTGTAAGGGAGGCGGAAGACCAGGTGGATGGTTGCGTGCAATGCTGCCGGCAGTGAGATGACCAGTGGGTGATGGTGCCCTGTGCCCAGGAAATCGTCGGTTCGTGCTGGTTGAGCCAGGGGTAGCCCAGGATGAGAGGTGACTGTGGTGATGAGATGATAAAGAAGCGGATGGTTTCCTGATGAGCGGGTTCGATGAGGAGCGTGAGGTCGTCGGTGGTGTGGTCGATCCGCCCGGAACCTAGCGGTCGCCCATCGAGGGCGGCCACTGCCACAGGAGGGGCGCAAGAGAGGATAGCTAGGTGGTTAACGATGGCAAAGTCAGAATCAATGAAATTCCCGGCCGCGCCGGAGTCAATCAAGGCAGTGGTTGTAACTGAAACGCCCTCAGAAATAAGTGTCGCTGGTATTTCGCAACGGTTGAGATGAGAATTAACATTACTCACCGAAGTGGGCGGGCGAGGTGGTCGAGTGGGGCAGTTGGCTCTGATGTGTCCCGCTAGGCCGCAATACAGGCACAGGTTGCCTCGCAGCCGTCTCTCCCTCTCCTCCACGGAGCCTCTCCGCTCTTGGAGCTGGGTTGAAAAACCTCCTTGAAACGTTGGAGGAAAATGGCAAACGACTGGAAGGCGGGCCGATCCAGATTCCAGACGGCAGTGGCCCAGTCTAACGCTCTCCCGGAGAGGAGGGAACAAACAAAGGCAATCTTACATTCATCCGAGGGGTACAAGTGCGGCTGTTGGTTCACAAAAAGAGTGCACTGGAGAAGGAACCCCTTACACTTAGCTGGCGTACCATCAAACTTCTCTGGGAAGGCAAGACGCGGGCTGGCCGTGGCCGCCTGGGCCGCTGGTGGTGGCGTGGTCACGGGCGGTGCTGCGGCGGAAGGTGCGGTTACCTGGAGACCTTGTAGTGTGAGAACTAGCTGCTCCGTGAGACTGGTGAGCCGATCTAATTGCTGTTGGTGACTCGTCAGCATCGTGGCTTGAGCAGATAGCGCCGAGGTGAGCTGGTCGACTGTTGCTGGATCCGTAGTTGGCGAAGTTTTCTGTGATGAAGTCATTGACACATCCGGAGACGTTGGATCCATTTGCAACAGCTTTATTAACGCAAGCAGAGTAAACAGGCAAGGTTCAACAACGGCAGACTGGTGTGGTGAAGACAAACCAAACGGGTTAACGAGACTCAGGGTCGGGGCAGGTGGCGATCAAAGGGGTTACTCCGATAAACAAACGAGGGTCGATAACAGGCAGGCAGCAAAGGTTCACACACACGATAAACAGTCCGGTTGGCAACAGGTAGGCAGTCCGAGAAAAGAACGCTCAGGATTGTTAGCATGACTAAACAAAACTTTGCGAGGAGACGCCGGCAGAACGCGCCTAAAATGGCCGATGGGGGGAAGTGACCCCGGCCGACCCAGAACCGGAAGTGAGCGTCCCAGGTACGGGGTGATGGGAAATGTAGTGCGCTAAAAGTCCGGTGAGGGTTCCCGCTGGCGGTGGTTAGAGGGAGCCACAGAGGCCGCGTTTGTGACAGTTACATTACAGTTAGGGAAACACTTCCTCATAATTGCATGCACTGCAGTCTGGGTTGTTGTTATTTGGTTTAAGTTTTTTTGTATTTGGCTCAAAATGATCTGGGAGGCATTTGTTGCCAAATTTATCACAGGCAAGTATGACATGCTGTTTTTGACGGTTGATGCTTTTAATTATTTTCTTCTTACTGTCGATCTTAACAGTGATGAAGGAAAAGGACTTCTTGCTGATGCAGAGGTTGCCCATAAACATCTTTCCTCCTGACGAACACACAGCTTCCACATTGTTTTTCTCACTGAAGGGAAAGAACGATTGAGTCGTCCTGTTCCAGGTGCCGATGCTGTTTATGAACCTCTTCCAGTTTTCTTTTTTCAGATCGTTTGGTGTGCCTTTGTGTATGTGTCATTGAAGAAAAGTGTTGTAACCATTGTTGTTTTCTGCTTTAGTGCAGGGCCGAGATGGGTGCAGCATGTCCGGCTCACTCAGACAGGCATGGAGAGTGAAAGTCAAGATGATCAAGAATGACAGTAAGGTCTGAGGATGTTTGTATAAATGCAAAAATGTTAAATAACTTCCAAGCCAACTTAGATTATTTAACTTCTAATAAAAATACAGATCTATTCAATGCATAATTAGAAACAGCACATTAGCATATTGTGAGAAGTGTACAGTCCCAATCAGATGCAGGCAGATCTTCTGTGAGATGGTATGTATGATCACTTATGTAGCTGGTGGTCTTGCATGACAAAGAGAAGATCAACAGGAAGTGGGACACCAAATTTCCTTTTAATAAGCATCTATCTTACTTTAACTCTTTCAGCTCTATTAATTTGATATGTAATGCCTTTATAGATTATTTAGTAGCCCTATCTATGCACACACTACACAAAGAGGTCATGACATGAATTTTTTAAAAATGATTTTAATGTTCCTTGAGGCTTACTTATAATGTTAAAACAGTTAGTTGCACAAAAAACACACGAAACAAAACAAAAGCAAATAATTATGTGGAAAAATTATTATTTATAAAATGGATAGTTCCGGCCCCTGATTCTGATTGACTGAGCCATATTCGAACAAAGACTATCCACAAGTTTCCTACGCCCCATGAGGCCTTGCGTCAAAAGTGGGAGCGTCTTCCAGTTCAAAGTAAACAAGCGGGACGTGACACTCATTCATTCAACAGTTGACAGGAGTGACAGGCAAATGAAGCCCCGTGAAACACAGAAACAGCGTGATCTGGTGGTTAGTACAAAATAAAGCAGCCAAAAGCCTGTGAAGCTTCATCGGAAGAAGCATTCACCACAGTTTCTTCATATTACTTGTATGACTAGGTATTTAAAAATTTAATTTTTAAATAAGTCCAATGAAAATGTACTTGCAAAGTAAGATCAGGGGGTTGAACAAGTGGGTCGCGCACATGACTGGACAGAAAGTGAGGCTTACGAATAGGATTTCTACATTAACAAGCCTGGAATCGAGGCTTCATCTGGCATGCCCTTTAACACAGGCTCTGATGTCTCGGATCAAATGTCATTTCACTAGTTGACCGTCATTCAAGATTTAGCGATTTAAACTTGTTAACGATGTGGGAACACAAATTCGAACAGCATATGTTGTCCCTAAGAACCGGAATCTCTCATAAAGATGTGCAACTTTACAAAGTAAACAATGGTCCAAAAAACACTTAAATTAGCACACAAAACAACATTGGTATACTACGTCAATGCAAATTCAAATTGTTAGTTCCTGTCTCCATTTCGGGGGATGCCTGTCTGGGTCTGAAGTACTTAAAGAAGTGTAGCAAGAAGATCAGCGTGCTTTCTGTAGCCAGAATGAGCCCATGGTATGAAGTGTGTTGACACACTTCGTACTGTGTATTTTTTTCAAGTCAGGTATGCATCTTACTCCATCTTGGAGATTTCTTGTATTGATTTGATATCTTTGAATTGGCTGTATAATTGGCATAATACATATTTACCTGACTGCTAATAAATTGTTACATTTGGTTCTTTTTTTATTTACTCTGTAATTACTTACTCTAGTAGTGCTAGTATGCTTGTTACCGCATTTCCTGCATCAGGTTAGTAACGGACTAAAATTCAGTTGAGATGGAGCATAGGGCACACCAACTGTATCTTTAGAGATTCGGCTAACACTTGGTTTTAGTTCAAGTTATTTAGACTGTAAAGGGCTAAAAGGGAATTTCCGTTTAGGTCAACTGAAAGTTGTTCGACCAACCTAAGTAGGGTGAGCCTAACCTCTGTTTACTGTAATATTACTCTAGCTAAGTGTACATGGGAGACCATGTACACTTGGCATGACCAAACCAAAGCTACTATTAGAGAAGTAATGTTGGTCAGCTTATATCTATAGTAGTGGTCGTGACCTCTGACTAGAGATAATGTTGCTTTATTCAAGTGTGTACAGATCTATGGGGACTAAATAAAAGTACTTTTAGAATGAGCAAGCATAGGGGCAGCCGTCTAAAGTATTAGTCAGTTACCTCTGTCTAATATCCAAGACTGATGAGAATGTGACCGTAAGGTACGCTAACGGCCAGAGCGATATCTTTGAGCGACATGAGCACCTGAATGAACGAGTATATAATATTAAAGAGTAAACAGAATCATTAAATGTCTAGATAAATTATCCTATGAAGGATCTATAATGATTGGCATTCTAAACCAAATGTGAGGTCATAATAAAATGGAGTCAGAAATTAATTTAATCTAAATTTAATAACTTTGCGCGCTGAAGAGACAGAACACGCAAGAAACCTTCATCCACCATTGGATACCTCCATTGGGCCAACTGCGTGGACCTTACAATGAAAGAGCCAATCATTGACTAGTAAAGTCAGCGCGTCACTGCAGCTGCCGTTACACCGTGTCTACACCGGACGCGAGCGGCGCGGTGTGACGTGGCGCGACAAAATACAGTAGAACCCATTGTAATCAATGATGCTGTCTACACTGGATGCGGTGCGGTGCGGTGCGGCGCGACGCAACACGACATGACAAATTCCCGACAGTAAACTGCTGCCGCGTTCTATTTATGACATGCTCACACAAAGTTCAAATGATTTGCAATGGTCGCTTTGTCGCATCCAGTGTAGACAGACTTTAGTTGTTGCATAGCACAGCGACAACTGTTGCGTCCAGTGTAGACACGGTGTTAGAAGTCCCGGTTGCTATAGAAACAGTCAGCCCTCTGAGATGTGCGCTTAATGCTGCGCATGCACACTAGCTGATCCCGCCTGAAAAATAAGCTTTTTTGTAACGCTATTGGAGCAGAAGGAACAATATTTATGGGGCAGTTTGTTGTCAGATTTCATTGGTGATTTCAAATATGAAATTTAATCGTAGGCTTGGTGAACAGTTTTGAAGAATTTGATGTTTCCCCATTCAGATAGATAGGAGCTTCACTTGCCTGCCTGAGAGGCGTTTCATAGAGGCCGCCGAGTGAAATGACTTGCCTTAAAGGGACTTTGATTTGAAGCTGTTGTAAATGACTCTACAAACATACACCTTTGTTTACTTTTATGTGTTGCTTGGCAACCACTTTGTTGCAACCACAAGTGTTCCTGAGGAACTATATTGTTTAGTGATAGAATACTGTTTTTATTAATATCATTACACTTTGTTTGCTCCGTTTTATTTTGTGAAACCTTCCTATGTATGTGGAATAACAGTTTTATAAAAGCAATAAGTCCCATGAAGCTGTGGTTTACAGTGAATTTATAACAGCTAAGGGGGTTTTTAACAACCTTAGCTGTTATAAATTAACTGTAAACCACAGCTTTTTGGGGCTTATTGCTTTATTTCAACCCTCATTCTGACCCTGTCTAAAATGAGATGTTTTAAGGGGCGGGTCTTTTAAGACTTGTCAGGAATCAACCACTGTTGTGATTGGCTGACACCATTGCATATAGGAAACATCGAATGGAAGTGATCAATGAGTTTTATACATCAATGATAGTTATGTTTGACTGATTTTGTAATACAAATAATAGGAGAAGTAATTTATTAGAGAACATAAATTTGACCCATGGACTTAGTGGGCTACACACACTTTTTTTTTTCTTTTCACAAGGTTATGTTGCACACTCATAGTTTTTTTCCTCTCAAAAAACCTCAAACATGATGCTGAGTCAGAGTAATACTATGGTCAGTGGTGAGAATGACAGGTTCTTAACTGGAAACTGGAAACTGCAAAGTGCAACTTAAAAAGTAATTGTTAAAACCTGTAAGTAAGATGTCTTACTGCCACCTCAGCTAATAGATTACCAGCATTACACGTGCATTGCTTTCATTTTTTAATGATAAAGGTCTGATAAGTTTATGATGGGTTTAACCCTTTACCTGTCACGACTATTTATGAACATAGACTTGAAAGTGCACTATCCAAGCTTAAATTATTATAATTCATGAATAAATACGTTTTGTATCATGATTTTAAAGTGCCATTTCTCTGCTAATGCAATGTCATATTTTAAAATGACTTTCACAGGATGAATTTTGGGGTTTTAAGCTTTCAGCTGATATATAATTTATTATGATCTTTAAACTGTGATAGGGAAAAAGGCAACGGAAAATGACTTTTTTGTGATAAAGGTCAGAACTCCTGTTATGATATAGATTTTTGAGGTGCACTCTTGTCATAAATTACTCTATTACTGTTCCTACATAATTTGTAGCAAATAACCATGCTAAAATATCTATTTAGGAGTCTTAGACCTTTCCAACTATATATCATTTGTAATGATTAGATTAGGATTTAATTGTAAGTAAACTTCCAAAGTCCAACTAAGGGGACAGGTGACAGTTAAAAGGTTAAAAAGGTTATTTTTAAAAATTGGATGGAGAGAAGCAGACCATTAGAGCTGTCCTGATCACAAAAAAGTCATCATAAAACCAGAATCACTGATTTTTAAATCTATACTGCTTTAACTGAAAAAAAAAAGAAAGAAATTTGAGGTAACCTTGTCACAAGTTTCAGAGAGACCACAGGCGTCATCAGTCACGATGTGGGTAGAAACTTACAGCCCTACACACACACCAGTGTTTTTTTCCTTAAGTAAATTATAATATTTTCCATCTGCTTCATATTTATATCATATTTATTATGTATTATTTCTTATTTAATTGCTCCATTTTATTCTTGGTATTCAGAATTTCTTGAAAGTGTCAATCACAAACTGATTTTCTATGCTAGTCTAATCTACAGTTCAGTCTGCAGCCGCCTCAGTTCAAGCTCTGCTGCATGACTTTGCAATGGGTGATAAACCTCAAAAAAGAAACAACATCTTTATGCTTTATGTGATTGTTTCTTCTTCGTTTTCCTGTTACAGGGAATGTGAAATTGTATTTATATGGGTCTGTTTCAGATTTGTTAAATATTTGCTTTAAAATGTTTTTAGCCCTTCTTTTACAAACACCACAATGCTTCATTTTTAAGTGTGAAAAGAAGCTTAAAGATAGTTGGCCACTTTCTTCTGGGTTTACTGTCAGCACTATTTTTACCACAGCACACCTACCTATATAAACCTGAACCTGAGTCAAAGCACTGACTATCGTCTGAAGTGACACAAGGACTTCTCGCAATATGGTGATATGTTTTTGCTAATTATCTTGTATGTCTATTGTTTTTATGGTTGTATTATTATTATTATTATTGATGGTAAATGTGAAAGAACAAGTCTTTGCATTGTTTGAATACAAATATTTTAACTTGTTATTGCTGACAGTATCTCTCAGATCTGCATTATGAAATAGTTAAATTTTTTGCATTTACACAAACGTCCTCAGATCCTAAAAATGCTGTCATGTGTGATCATCTTGACTGTGGTGCTCCACACTTGTCTGAGTGAGCTGGACTTACTGCATCCATCTCAGCCCTGCACTGAAGCGAAGGACCAGAATGCGTATGACACTTTCCTTTACCGACACCTACGTAAGGACACACCAAATGATCCACGCAAACTAAGAGAATGGCAAAAGTTCATTAACAAAATCAACACATGGGACAGGCCGATTCAGTCATTCCTTCCCTTCAAAGAAGCAGGACGAGTGAAAGCTGTGTGTTCATCAGGAGGAAAGGTGTATGGAGGGAACCTCTGCATCAGCAAGAAGCCTTTCACGTTCTTCACTGTTGAGATCAATGATAGGAAGCAAGTCAAGAAAGTCAAGGTTCAAAAACAACATGTTATTCTTGGCTGTGATAAAATTAACAATAAATGTCTGCCTATTCATTTTGAGGCTAATTTAAATGATGCTATACCAAATAATAACAAACCAGACTGTAGTAAAGCGATGGCAAATTCAAGCTTTATTTCTTTTGAGGAGCTTTTTTATGTCTAGACACATGATCTGCAGAATTCAGATGTCTGGATGTTACTTTGTAGGTTTGCTTCTTTTATTTCTGTCTTGAAACTGCAAGTAATGTGAAGATGCCTGCTGATATCCATATATAATGCATTCTGTATATATACAAACACGTATATTGTTTTCTTACGCTTTTGCCTCATTTATTCAATCATTTATTGAATAAAACTTGTAATGCATAATAAACACACTTGTCCTTCATGTTTAAAATCTACCTTACTCACACAATATTATACTTATAAATGATATTTTACCCTACATTTAAATTCTTATAGGCTATGAGTTACAGTCTGTTTTTAAATTTCACCAAATTAATACAAAGTTCTGTAAGTGAAGTGATACGATATAAGTTTAAAAAATTTATTCATTTACTTTGTAAATACATCTTTTATTACTTTCCTGACCCGTATCTTTCATATCTCTCGATTCACTCTTATTTTTCCCGCAAGAGCGGGCGCGGCCATTTGTAGATTTTATGGGTCTGACTTCTGGTCCATTTTTAGCTGTACAAAACAGCTTTTATTGCTGCTTAATATTTGAAATTGATGTTATTTTAATGTATTATTTTAATTATGAACACACTGGTTTGAAGTGCAAACAGTTTTACTGTTTACAGCACGTTGTTATTTTTCTCATTATTTCCCTATAGCGGCTAATGAACCCGAAGTCTCGTCCATTGACTTTCTTCCGCGTTGAAGTATAAGGTGGATATTGTATAGCTTTTAGCTAAGAATGGTAATCATCCCAGTCTTGCGACTAATTGCACATAATGTATTCATGCATTAACAAAATCCTCTGAATGCTGTGGTCAAAGATGAAAATCGGATCTTGCATTAACTATCATATCAATGACAGACACCTTGCTAAGCCCTATGGAAGCCTGTTTCCCCCACTGAATAAAAAAAAATAATTGTAATAATACTTCTTATCTTACAATTCTGACTTTTTTTCCCTCAGAATTGCATGACACAAACTCGCTATTCTCGCAATTGCGAGTTATAGTAAGAATTGCGACTTTATATCTAGTCTATATATAAATTGCAGTTTTGAGAAATAAAGTCACAGTTGCACTATATAAACTCGCAAATTGTGAGTAATAAAGTCAGGATTCCAAGATATAAAGTCACAATTCTGAGAAATGAAGTCAGAATTGTGTGATATAAACTGGCAATTGCGAGTTATTAAGTCAGAATTGTGAGATATAAACACGCAAATCTCTGAAAATATCAGTCTTTTTTTTCTCCTCATAACTGGACTTCATATCTCGCAATTGCGAGTTTGTATCTCATAATTCTGAGGAAAAAAATTCAGAATTGCGAGTTTAAATCTTGCAGTTCTGACTTTATTTCTCGCAATTGTGAGTTTATATCCCGTAGTTCTGATTTTATATCTAGCAATTCTGACTTTATAATTCGCAATTGTGCGTTTATATCTCACAGTTCTGAGAAAAAAGTCAGAATTGCGAGTTTATATTACACAATTCTGAGAAAAAATGTCAGACTTGCAAGATGTAAACTCGAAATTGCGAGAGAAAAAAGTCAGAACTGTGGGATAAAAAGTCACAATTACCTTTTTTTTATTTTTTATTCAGTGGCGGAAATGGGCTTCCGTACTAGACAGGAAAAAGTGGGATAGAAAAAAAAAATGTCGTTACCTGATTTTGTGGGAAAACAGTTTGACAGCAGTTTTAATATGAGATGTTCACCAGGTGGCGCAGAAAGCCCTTCGGATTCTGGACCCGGACCTGATGACTAGGAGAATTTAACAGAAAAAGAACATAGCATTTCTTTAACTTTCTATGTAATCATATAATTTATCGTGACAATAATATTACGTAAGAAAGAATGATTTAAAAGCCAGGGGGAAAGTGTCTTTATTTTCAGTTGCAATCTTCTATTTAAAAACGGATAGAATTAGGGGAACGGCATATAGAAAGAATGAGTGTCATTCATGAATATGAACAAACATCCCCATTTTACTTAAATTTTAACAATAGTTTATTTAAATGAGCAAAGCTAAAAAGTAACATTCAGAGATCAGTTTTGCAGGTCATGAATCCTGATTTGAAACAGCTCTTTCAAAGGAATAATTATTATTACTGTGTGGTTTGTTATTATCTGATGTACATGTAGCATTGTTATGGTTATTTATTTTATTACTATTATTTATTTTTATTTGATCACAGCCAAGAATAGCATGCTGTTGCTGATGTTTTACTCTTGACCTGCTTCTTATCATAGATCTCGGAAGGTGAAGAACTTGTAAGGCTTCTTAGTCATGCAGATGAAAAAAAAAAAGATGGTAGTAATTTTAGAAGGAAGGGGCCTGACTGTTTCCAGACCATATTGACACTTTAATATTCATTGGAAATAACTGACCTTTGACCTTTCACATGAAAGAAGTGGTTAACTTTCCACAGCCCCCTTTACATTTGTCTCTCTACCTTCCTCTTTTACCTCTCAAATCACTTTCTCATTCCTTTGTTGTTAATACCAGTGAAGAACTTGAGAAGCTCCTTGCTGATGCAGAGGTTTCCATCATATTTATCACCTTTCTTGCTTCTCTGAAGTAAAAGACTGACTGAATCAGCCTGTTCCAGGTGTTGATGCTAATAATAAACTTCTGCCATTGTCCTAGGTCTGTATCCTTTGGTGTGCCTTTACATAGGTGGCGTTTGAGGCAAGTGCCATGCGCATTCTGGTTCTTTGCTTACTGCAGGGCTGAGATGGATGCAGTAAGTCCAGCTCACTCAGACAAGTGTGGAGCACCACAGTCATGATGATCATGAATGACAGCATTTTTTTTAGGATCTGAGGGTATTTATGCAAGAATAAAAATGTCAGATTTCAGATTCACTGTTTGCAGTTTATTGTGCAAACCTAACCAAAAATTACTAAAACAAAGTTCAATTTTACTTTCAGTACAATACAAAGAGAACCAGTTTTGCTTAATTTCAGAATTATAATAAATAAATAAATAAAAAGTTAGTGAGGTCTAAAACAACACTGGACTACACTGGCTTTCATTGTAGGACAAAATAGATAGATAGATTAATAGATAGTTAGATAGATAGATAGATAGACAGACAGATAGATAAATTAAAGTTATAAAAGTACATTTATAAGGTCAGACATTTCTTGTAGTTGGCCACCAGGTTTGCACACATCTCAGGAGGGATTTTGTCTCACTCCTCTTTGCAGATCCTCTCCAAGTCATTACGATTTCAAGGCTGACATCTGGCAACTCAAACTTTCAGCTCCCTCCACAGATTTTCTATGGGATTAAGGTCTGGAGACTGACTAGGCCACTCCAGGACCTGCATGTGCTTCTTTTTGAGCCACTCCTTTGTTGCCTTGGCCGTGTGTTTTTGGTCATTGTCATGCTGGAATACCCATCCATGACCCATTTTCAATAAAGGAAGGAGGTTCTCACCCAAGATTTGACGGTACATGGCCCCGTCAATTGTCCCTTTGATGCAGTGCAGTTGTCCTGTCCCCTCAGCAGAAAAACACCCCCAAAGCATAATATTTCCACCTCCATGTTTGACTGTGGGGATGGTGTTCTTGGGGTCATAGGCAGCATTCCTACTCCTCCAAACACGGCGAGATGAGTTGATGCCAAAGAACTTGATTTTGGTCTCATCTGACCACAACACTTTCACCCAGTTCTCCTCTGAATCATTCAGATGTTCAATGGCAAACTTCAGATGGGCCTGTACATGTGCTTTCTTAAGCAGGGGGAACTTGCGGGCACTGTAGAATATCAGTCCTTCATGGCGTAGTGTGTTACCAATTGTTTTCTTGGTGACTGTGGTCCCAGCTGCCTTGAGATCATTGACGAGATCCTCCCGTGTAGTTCTGAGCTGATTCCTCACCGTTCTCATGATTATTGAAGCTCTATGAGGTGAGATCTTGCTTGGAGCCCCAGATCGAAGGAGACTGACAGTTATTTTGTGTTTCTTCCATTTGCGAATAATCACACTAACTGTTGTCACCTTTTCTTGGCTGCTTGCCGATGGTCTTGTAGCCCATTCCAGCCTTGTGTAGGTCTACAGTCTTGTCCCTGACATCCTTGGACAGCTCTTTGGTCTTGGCCATGGTGAAGAGTTTGGAATCTGATTGATTGCTTCTGTGGATAGGTGTCTTTTATACAGGTAACAAGCTGAGATTAGGAGCACTCCCTTTATGAGAGTGCTCTTAATCTCAGCTTGTTACCTGTATAAAAGACACCTGAGAGCCAGAAATCTTACTGATTGATAGGGGATCAAAAACTTATTTCACTCATTAAAATGCAAATCAATTTATAACTTTTTTTAAATGCATTTTTCTAATTTATTTATTTATTTTTTTTTTGTTGTTGTTGTTTTTCTGTCTCTGACTCACTGTTAAAATAAACCTACCATTAAAATTAGAGACTGATCATTTCCTTGTCAGTGGGCAAACATACAAAATCAGCAGGGAATGGAATAATTATATATTAGACAGATAAAGACAGATGAAGAGAGGAAAACCTGTCATTTAGTCATGTTTATTTACTCGTTTAAGTAAACGGAGGAAACAGGACGTTGAGAAGGAAATGGCTAACTATTTCCAGACCATACTGACCTTTATTCTTACACTTTAAAATTAATTTGAAATAACACACCTTGACCTTTCACATTGTGAAAGAAGTGGTCCCACACATTCATGTTAAAAATAACCAACAAATCAACATTTACACAAATGTATATATTATCACATTTGCCCAAGAAAACAAAGAAACAGATACTGTATAGTACAAAAAGATAAAGATCTTCTTCTTAGTATTATTATCATTTTACCAGTTCTGTGAATTCATACAGGAGCTGAACTTTAAACTGAAAATTCGGCTGCAATCTGCTCCTCATTTGTAAGTTGTTTTGGCCACACAACAGGATTTTGGATTTTATCATGTTTAAAAAAGTGTTTTTTGTAAAGACATGTCAGGGAAGACAAGTGTGTTTATTTTCAGTTGCGTTCTTTATTTAGTAAATGAGGCGAAAGCATATAGAAAGCAATGAAAAATCCTTTATGAGATCCTTATTTTAATTCCATTTTTACAATGGTTTGATAAAAATTAAAAGTGCAAAGCTAAAAAGTAGCATCCAGACATCACACTTTTGGAGGCCATGTGTCTAGACATAAAACAGCTCCTCAAAAGGAATAAAGCTTATTTGCCATCGCTTTACTGCAGTATGCTGTGTTATTGTCTGGTTTAACATCATTTATATTTGCCTCAAAACGAGTAGGTCAACATTTGTTTTCAATTTTATCATAGTCAAGAATAACATGTTGTTCCTGATCTTTGACTTTCTTCTTCTTTTTGTTGATCACAACAGTGAAAAACTTGAGAGGCTCCTTGCTGATGCAGAGGTTTCCCTCATATCTCTTCCCTCCTGATGAACACACAGCTATCACCTTTCTTGCTTCTCTGTATATATGTTCTCTCTCTCTCTCTCTATATATATATATATATAAATTCTGCTGCTGGCTCGTCTGCCAGTGGGTGCCCCCCATGCAGTGAAACTCTGCCTATGCTTTAAAGTTGTCCAAATGAAGTTCATAGCAATGCATATTACTAATCAAAAATAAGGTTTTGATATATTTACGCTGGGAAATTTACAAAGTGTCTTCATGGAACATGATCTTCCTAATGATTTTTGGCATAAAAGGAAAATCAATAAATCTGACCCATCCGATGTATTTTTGGCTATTGCTACAATTATACCCGTGCAACGTAAGACTGGTTTTGTGGTCCAAGGTCACATTTGTCTAGTTCACTGCTCAACTTATTAATTTTTACAGTAACTTTGATGATGCAATTTTGGACCCACCGGTGGGTCCATGGGGGAGTGCAGAGCTTAAGAGGTTAAAATGCCTATAACTGCTCAAGGGTCTTAAAACACTTGAACCCTGCTTGCAGCTATGTTTTCTTACTGCTTTCTTACTGTTTCTTACCTCAGCAGCGACAAAAGGCAAATAGCTCTGGCTGATGCAGAGGGTCCCTTTATACATCTTTCCTCCTGATAAACACACAGCTATGACACTCTCTGATTCATTAAAAGGGAAGAAGGTATGTTTCGTCCGATTCCAGCTCTTGTTATGTAATGAACTCCTGCCATTTCATCAGTTGGGATGTCCTTCTGCAGATGTTGGCGAAGAAAAGTGCCGTAACAGTTCTGGTTCTTTACTTTAGTGCAAGACTTAGCCTAGATGGGTGCAGCATGTCCAGCTCACTCAGACAGGTGTAAAGTGAAAGAGTCAAGATGAATATGATTGACAGCATTTTTAGAATCTGTAGTTATTCATAGAGAGAAGGAAATTTCATGTACGTACTAGCAAAGTTTTCGTAAACTGAAATAAAATAAAAAATACAAAATAAATGAAAAACTAAAACGAAACGAAACTAACAACAGTTACTGAAAAACTAACTGAAATAAAATAATAATTATCAAAATTAAATAATCGTTTTTCGTAATAATTACTTTCTCACTCGGTGGCGAAAAAATGTAGGAGCTGTGTGGCGGTTTAGGGAAATAGCCTACCTGTAAATGGCGCATCGTAGACGTGCGGATATCTGACAGATGAAAAGAGTTTAAAACGGACTCCTGCACCAGTGCTGTTTGGTAAACGCGCACCAACAGTAGGCTGCTTAACAGAACACCCGACCCGTTATCCGGCAGCAGCACATTCTGTACCCGACCTGGCCCGTTTGACATAGCCTAGACAGCGACATGAACCGCCGGCACCGCATTAAATCTAAAGCATCAGTAAGGCTAAATTATTTATTTTCTCACGTAACGCAAGCGATTACACCAAAAATAGGCATTTAAATTTGGTGCTTTGCAGAATAGTTTTCCTTGTCTTGTGAACAATGTTTTGAACAACACGTTTATAATTCTTCATAAATGAAAATAACATTTAAATATGCCTTACTGCCTAAATGTGATTGTCTCCGTAGTGTATACTTTATAAAACATATAAAATAAAGTTATATAGACTACAGAAAGCAAGCAAAGAGCGCTCCCTAAGCTGTCCTTCACTTCAGCTGCAGCACGAATCCAATAGTACGCAACGCTGCATATCGAAAGGCTCCGCCATTATTATTGAATTTAATTAGTTCCAGTTATGCGTGTTTGTTTGCCGGAAAGTAAGCAAGACATGACAGTTACAGTATCATGATTATGCTTAAATAAGATAAAATATCCAATATAAACAAATTATATTTATTTTCGAATTAAATATTATAACATGTTTACTGGCTGCTGTTAATTATGATAATGTAAGCGCAACTTGTGTAGATTTATGGAGTAAAAATGCTTGACTGCTTGTATACTTTTACTCAGCATGCTTTAATTTGTCACTAGACAATTGCTCATAAGGTTAAATTAAGTCGTTGGTCTGCGCTCTGGACGTGATTTTTTTTAATAAAATAAAAAATGAAACTAATCTATGTAAAACGAAATAGAAATGTACTCACAAAATAAAAACTAAACTAAAACTAACAAAATTATTAATGAAACTAATAAAAACGAAACTAAATTTTACTTCAAATTTCAAAACGATATTAAAATAAAATGATTTTAAAAAAGCAAAACTATAATAACCTTGCTTACTAGATAATATACACTACCATTCAAAAGTTTGGGGTCAGTACATTTTTATTGTTTCTTTTTTTTTTTTTTTTTTTTTTTTTTTTTAAGAAAGATTTATTCACCAAGGATGTATTAAGTTAATAATTAAAAGTTTATTAAAAGTTAATAATAAATAATTTACATTGTTATAAAATATTTATATTTTGAATAAACACTGTACTTTTTAAACTTGTTATTCATGAAAGAATCCTGAAAAAAAAAATTACAGATTCCAAAACATATTTGGCAGCACAACTGTTGATATTATCCAACATTGATCATTCTAATAATAAATCCGCATATTAGAATGATTTCTGAAGGATCATGTAACACTTAAGACTGGAGTAACAGCTGATAAAAATTCAGCTTTTCATCACAGGAATAAATTCTATTTTAAAGTATGTTAAAATAAAAAAACATTATTTTATATTGTAAAAACATTTTGCAATATTACTGTTTTTTTTTCTATATTTTTAATCAAATAAATGCAGCCTTGATGAGCATAAGAGACTACTTTAAAGACTATTACAAGTCTTACTGACCCCAAACTTTTGAACGGTAGTGTATATAAGAAGTGTGCAGTCAGATCAGATGCTGCCAGATCTTTGCTGATTCACTTTTGTTAGAATGTGTGTGTGATTTTTTTTTTTGGTAGTCTTGCTTGAGTCAGGGCAGATGGTAAAAGTGTCAAAAGGAAGTGGCACACCACCATTTAGTCTGTTTTTCCTTAACTCTGTAAATTCAATTAATTTAATAATCTGTGCATGCCTATAGTTGTTTTCATGAAAATTGTGATGTGATAGCATCCAGTCAAGTCAACACTTTACAGAGAATATACAATAATAGGCCTTTGTGCAGTAGACACTGAATGGATAACTCTAGGGGAGTTGGACAGTGAGCCTATTTTCAAAAAAAGTGGAGTGTTCCTTTAAAGAAACTTTGACTGAATGGTTCTTCTATGGCATAGCTGTGAAGAACCTTTTAAATCACCTTTTTTTTTTTTTTTTTTTTTAAGAGTGTAGTTAGATCTTTGATGGTCCAAATGCACTTCTGTGAATGTGGTTTATGTAGTTAGAATGAGGTCATCAGGAAGTGAGTGAATTTCCGTTTGTTAAGCATCCTGTCTTACTTTACACTTTTCATTTCATTATCTTGAGATTTACACTTAAAACTGAAGTACAGGTGCATTAAAAAAATGTGAATATTGTGAAAAAGTTTTTGTTTGTAATAGGGATGTAACGATATGAAATTTTTTGATCACGATTATAGTGACCTAAATGATCACGGTTATCAGTATTATCACGGTATTGTTAAAATGTGCTGGAAATTTTCAAAAGGTACTGACA
Source organism: Cirrhinus mrigala (assembly GCA_036247105.1). Classification (NCBI taxonomy): domain Eukaryota; kingdom Metazoa; phylum Chordata; class Actinopteri; order Cypriniformes; family Cyprinidae; genus Cirrhinus; species Cirrhinus mrigala. Next base: position 29,458 of record JAMKFB010000744.1, read on the forward strand.
CATGAACGATTTCACCAACATTTGTATTAAAATTCAACAAAAATTAAATAAAGTTACTTTTTGTTTGCATAAACACTAAAACAATAACTTTACCTATGATGTCTGGATTTTAAATGACAACAGTTTATCTCATACGACATGTTCAAATAAAACTTTGAAAAGGTTTCATAAAATGGTAAACTTCACATTTTAGCCTTTAATAAAGAAAAGGGTTAAGTCAAAATGATATTTGAATAACAAATGTTTCTATGCATTTTATCTGATTCATAAATATTTCGAGACACCTAGCTGAATTGTTTAAATGTATATAACCCAGATAAGCTTGTTTTTGATCAGTCAGTCAAAATGTACAGCTGGGCATGCAAATTCGTCGTTTTTTGGCCAGACAAAGAGTGCACACAGGCTGAATGTAAACGTAAGTCTCTGTAAATCCACTGTCTGACACTAGATGGCGCTTACGGAAAAGCTAAATTGCAGCTGTTGCAGCTGTTGGAATCAGGTGTTCCAATCACTTCCATGGCCACAGGTGTATAAAATCAAGCACCTAGGCATGCAGACTGTTTTTACAAACATTTCTAAAAGAATGGGTCGCTCTCAGGAGCTCAGTGAATTCCAGCGTGGAACTGTGATAGGATGCCACCTGTGCAACAAGTCCAGTCGTGAAATTTCCTTGCTCCTAAATATTCCACAGTCAACTGTCAGCTGTATTATAAGAACGTGGAAGAGTTTGGGAACGACAGCAACTCAGCCACGAAGTGGTAGGCCACGTAAACTGACGGAGCGGGGTCAGCGGATGCTGAGGCGCATAGTGCGAAGAGGTCGCCAACTTTCTGCAGAGTCAATCGCTACAGACCTCCAAACTGGTCATGTGGCCTTCAGATTAGCTCAAGAACAGTGCACAGAGAGCTTCATGGAATGGGTTTCCATGGCCGAGCAGCTGCTTCCAAGCCATATGTAGACTCTAGAGCAGTCGAGACGCGTTCTCTGGGGTTACAAATCGCACTTCTCCATCTGGCAATCTGATGGATGAGTCCGGGTTTGGCAGTTGCCAGGAGAAAGGTACTTGTCTGACTGGATTGTGCCAAGTATAAATTTTGGTGGAGGGGGGATTATGGTGTGGGGTTGTTTTTCAGGAGCTGGGCTTGGCCCCTTAGTTCCAGTGAAAGGAACTCTGAATGCTTCAGCATACCAAGACATTTTGGACAGTTCCATGCTCCCAACTTTGTGGGAACAGTTTGGAGCTGGCCTGCCTCTTCCAACATGACTGTGCACCAGTGCACAAAGCAAGGTCCATAAAGACATGGATGACAGAGTCTGGTGTGGATGAACTTGACTGGCCTGCACAGAGTCCTGACCTTAACCTGATAGAACACCTATAGGAAGATATAGACATTTTGATTGAAAAAAAAAAAATGACAGCACATACTGTACTAATTTAAGAATACAAAAGTTTGATAATACAAAATTAATTAAAAAGAAGATCAAGAAACATGTTCCTACTGGGCTACCCATGTTGTTTTTCTTTTTAGTACATGAGATCCTGATATTCTGCAGAATTACAATCTTTATTTCTTTCCTTCGGTTTATCATTTTGTTTGTTAAACTCAAAATGAACACGGAGATATCCGTGATCTTCGATTTTGTCACAGCCTAGAATAATGTGTTGGCTCACATTGCTAACTTTAAAGACCTTACACTTATCAATATCCACTTGAACTTCAAAGAAAGTGAATGATTTCTTGCTAATACACAGATTGCAGTAAAAGACATTGCTTCCAGCTGTGCAGACTTTTTCCACTTCACTCTTTTTTTTTTAAGTCAAAAAACCTTTGTACAGGTCTTGTTTTATCACTGCAGCGTCCTTTTTTTCTTCAGGAATTCACTCCACACCTCAACGTTGAATGTTTCTGGGAGATTCTCAAGCAGATGTTTTTTTTAGGAAATTGTATTCTTGAGTCGGGTTGCATTTACGTGTGCAGGGCTTTTCCGCTGGAGATCTGTAATCCAATGAGCCAGGCACAGATGAAGGCTGAGCATCAGGATTATTTTGACTGCCATCTTCAAGAGAACACTTGCTGAGAACTACAATAAATGAGAACAGGAAAAAGGGAATTCTTAAAGCTTTGATGAAATAAAGTGTACTTTTTTATTATTTAGGATTTCTCCATATACAGTAAGGATGCTAACAAACTTTAAAACTGATTCTTCTTGCAGTTTCTATAGCATGAGAGCAAAGAAGACAGTACATTACCTTCAGAGTGATGCAGAGTGATCTGTGAAAAGGTCCTTTAGCGGCAGTGTTGGGCAGTAACGCATTACTTTGTAATGCCTTACTGTAATTTGATGATTTTTTTTTTAGTAATGGAGTAATTGACACGTTATAATTTCCAAATTAGTAATTAGAGTATAGTTACAAGCATGCGTTACTGCTGCGTTACATCACTGCCGACAGAATGTGATTTATCATGTAGATTATAAAAAGAGTGTTGGCTAGCACACGCAACGTCCTTTACCTGAGAACTACTTGGACTGGAAAGCTCCTGTGAGGCGGATACTACCAGTGAAAACCTAGTCAGCATGGAGAGAGGAAAGTACGCGTTCTGTAGCTGGAAATAAAATCATTATTTTTAGTTTATTTCTGTCAAAGGCAAAAACATTATTGTGCGTTGTCAATTAGATGGGAAGAAATCCTTATCAACCGTGAAAAGCTCCATATCCAATTTAAAACCTCTGAAAGGGCAGCACGGCACATTAAAACTTATTGAGAACGTACCTGGTGCGGAGAGCAATGGACCAGCTTCTACTGTCGTACCGCGCCGCTCTCTGTTGCGTCGAGTCCGGCGAGAGTGGTCTCTAATCCACTGGCACTGGACTCGACCAGGGCCGCATTAAGACCTCACGGAGCCCCGGGGCGATGACTTACTGCAGGGCCCCCCATCACAATAATTATATATACTGATATATATAAATAATGATATATATTCTTTAAATAGGATTTTTATCCTATCATTTTTTGCAGTAAAATTTCATAATTCAAAAAAAAAAAAAAAAACTTGTCTAATAATAAAAAAGCTTACTGAAGACAAGTAAACAGTCACGACTTAGTGTCTACGACAATAGAACAGAGAAGAAAAAAAAACGTAGTTCAGTGATTTAGTCAAGGACAGTGAGTGATTTCTTTCTAATGTTTGACACAAATGGTAACAGCATCTAGGCTGCTTTAGAGGAATAGTTCTCACAGATTCTGTTGTTGTTCTACACCTGTATGAGTTTCCTTCTGCTGTTGAATGCAAAAAAATATATTTGAAACAATACTGGAAAACAAACAGTTGCTGGACTTCGTAGTATGGAAAAAAAAAAAAAAAAAAAAAACACTAGTCACTAGCCACTGGTCAGTGGGGACCAGAAATGTTGAGAACAAAGAAATTCATACAGGTTTAGAGCAACTTGAGGGTAAGTACATGATGACAGTATTTTTAATTTTGGCTGAACTATCCCTTTAAAATCTTATCATATAATGACAAAATCTCATATCCACCTTATTTTTCCCATAAGAGTGGGTGCAGCCATTTGTAAATTTTTTGTGTCTGGCTTCAGGTCTCATCCACTTCCAGCTATTTTTAGCTGCACAAAAAGCTCGTTTTGCTGCTTGATATTGCAAACAGGTGTGTCTTACCATATTTTTTTAATGTATTATCTTAATTACGAACACACTTGTTTATAGTGCAAACTGTTTTACCGTTTACTACACTTCAATATTCTTCACGTTATTTCCCTATATGGCGGATTATGAACCGGACGTCTAACACATTACCAGAAAACAGCTTATTTCCGCATTGAAAAATAAGGTGGACAGCCTACTACTACACATGCTTTACCTTACGCTACGTTCATTTTTAAGACACAAATGACTGCGTTGATGAGCAGACAGGCATTTTGGCATGTAACTGTGTATTTGAACGTTTAAGTCCAAGGCGCGAAAAAGAAGTCAAGTTTAGTCCGGCACTGTACGAGCAGGTGCGCGCTGCACGTATCAGGCTGAAACATCTTAACGCGCGCATTTGCCGAAATTAATTCTGCCTTGCTGCTTAATGTCCTTGAACAGTTACATTTGTTTCCGTGTGCCCGGGCCACTTGCTATTCCACAACTTTCACACCATCATCAGCTTTAGTAAAATAACCTAGATGGGAATTTGACTAATTCATGTTTTCCCCTCTCCTCATTTTTTCAGATAGCCCCCTTTGTTTTTAGAAAAGCTGACATTTTTACTTATCGAAGATAAAATCTATTGCGTACCATTTCCAGATTATACCAGAAGGAGGTGAAGAGAGGTGAATGCGGACATTAGGCGCAGCGATAACCTGAGATACGTGCACAGGTCGTTCAAAAGTAAAATATAGAATAAATGCATTGAATTTGTAAACCAAATTCAAATGCGTAGTTTTAAGCTCTAATGGTAATGCATGGAATTTAGGGAAAAGCTCCTAATAGCACTAATATGTGGGGGTGTGGTGGGGCTTTGGCGATCTCCTTGCTTGGGCCCCGGGGCTTCAGCCCCGCCTAGCCCAATGGTTAATGCAGCCTTGGACTCGACGCAACAGAGAGTACAAGACTTGCGCGGTACAAGACTTGATGGGCAAGTGCGGGTGCGGGCGGGCAGAGACTCATGTGTGTGCGGGATGCGATGTAATAAACTGCGGTCAGGCCAGCCGCCAAGTCGAAAAGCACGGTCAATCTAGCCCCCACTTTATTTCGACGGGCGTGCATAAACTGCGTATTACGTTAAAACTGAACCGATCCAAATGGCAGTGCTCCTCTAGAACGTGATTTTTACCATAGCTCTCATATATATAAATGTGCTAGCAGCTCAGTTTATAGCCTTTTCCACATCAGATAATCCTGAAGATAGCACTGTGGCAAGGTGCACTTTCAATCTGAGGTGAACGTGGTCTGTGCAATCTAGAACTTTTATTTCTATAGCTTCTTAAAGTAGAGACAAAACAACAAATAAATCAGATTTGGATGGGCTCTTATTTTGTAATTCCACATCAGATAATCCTGAAACTGTGCTGCTAGGACTGTGGCAAGGTGCACTTTCAATCTGAGGTGAACGTGGTCTGTGCAATCTAGAACTTTTATTTCTATAGCTTCTTAAAGTAGAGACAAAACAACAAATAAATCAGATTTGGATGGGCTCTTATTTTGTAATTCCACATCAGATAATCCTGAAACTGTGCTGCTAGGACTGTGGCAAGGTGCACTTTCAATCTGAGGTGAAAGTGGTCTGTGCAATCTAGAAGTTTTATTTTTATATAGCTTTTTAAAAGTAGAGACAGAGAGTATATATATATATGAGAGCTATGGTAAAAATCACGTTCTAGACGAGCACTTTGGAACAGTTTGGATTTGGATCAGTTCTCTGACGCTTTTACCGTAATACGCAGTTTATGCGCGACCGTCGAAATAAAGTGGCGGCTAGATTGACCGTGCTTTTCGACTTGGCGGCTGGCCTGACCGCAGTTAGAAACAAAATGATTTGCGGGACTCCCGCAAAATAGAACTGTCTAAACATAAAATATCTAAAACAAATTAATTTCTATTTATGTATTGCACAAAAGCAACAAGAACGACTATATAAAACAAATACGATTAACAGGCGTAAGCACTGGCAGAGTTTCTATTTATAACGTTTTGCAGCATTGAACAATGTTGATTTCTGAAATACAGTGGACAATCAGAGAATCCACTCACCGATCGAAATGCCGTGCATTCTGCAACCACGCACGCAGCAGCCTATCGCTTTTAGTTAAAATAACAGCGGTTTGTGAATGTTGATGCTTTAACAACAAATATTTCATCAGACTGTTTATGCTGGGATGGTAGACAACACTCAAGTTCACTATTTCACGTAAATTTCGTGGATGGACAGAAAAAAAGTAACGTAACGAGTAATGTAACTAATTACTTTTGAAATAAAGTAATCAGAACAGTAATATGATTACTTTTCAAAGAAGTAATCGGTAATTGAATTACATTTTCAGAGTAACTTGCCCAACACTGTTCACCGGAGCTTATCAAATTCTCAGATGTTTGTGGGTGTTGCTTTTGGTTGCAGATCACAGGCAGAAGCTGTTTCCTGACCCTGTCACAACTACTGCAAAGCTTGGACCACCCCAGATCTCTAAAGTGAGAAATACACTAATTCTGTTGTTTTATCACTTGAAATCTACAGAGTTTAGCTGGTTTATAAGGAACTCTTTTAATTGTTTCATGACTTGTTCCATGTCTTCTGATGATAGGATGTCTTGTTCTTGTGCAGACTTAGTACTGTGTGGTGCTAAGGTGGGTTTTGTCGTTGCTTACCCACGCAGATCGCTCTTGGATGTCCATTTACCTCTCTATTTTTGGTTTTATCTTTTGGGTTTCTTCAGAAACCTGGCTAATCCCATGGCTTTCCCTGTGTTTTGTCTGATAGCTGTTGTAGACATGGGCAGTGTTGGGCAGTAATTACATTACTGATTACTGATTACTCCTTTGAAAAGTAATCAAATAATTGTTCTGATTACTTTATTTCAAAAGTAGTTACATTACTCGTTACGTAACTTTTTTCCCCGTACATCCACGAAATTTACGTGAAATTGTGAACGTGTGTTAACGCTCCGATAAAATATTTGTTATTAAAGCATCAACATTCACAAACCGCTGTTATTTTAACTAAAAGCAATAGGCTACTGCGTGTGTGGTTGCATAATGCACGGCATTTCGGTGAGTGGATTCTCTGACTGTCCATTGCATTTCAGAAATCAACATTGTTCAACGCTGCAAACACGTTATAAATATACTCTGCCTATGCCTACGCCTGTTAAATCGTTTTTTGTTTTATATAGTTGTTCTTGTTGCTTTTGTGCAATACATGAATAGCAATTAATTATAGATATTTTATGTTTAGACAGTTCTATTTTGCAGGAGTCCCGCAAATCATTTTGTTCTATCGCGTCCCGCACACACTTGAGTCTCTGCCCGCCCGCGCCTGCACTTGCCCATCAAGTCTTGTACCACGCAAGCCTTGTACTCTCTGTTGCGTCGAATCCAGTGCCAGTGGATTAGAGACCACTCTCGCCGGACTCGACGCAACAGAGAGCGGCGCGGTACGACAGTAGAAGCTGGTCCGTTGCTCTCCGCACCCGGTACGTTCTCAATAAGTTTTAATGTGCCGTGCTGCCCTTTCAGAGGTTTTAAATTGGATATGGAGCTTTTCACGGTTGATAAGGATTTCTTCCCCTCTAATTGACAATGCACAAAAATGTTTTTGCCTTTGACAGAAATAAACTAAAAATAATGATTTTATTTTCAGCTACAGAACGCGTACTTTCCTCTCTCCATGCTGACTAGGTTTTCACTGGTAGTATCAGCCTCACAGGAGCTTTCCAGTCCAAGTAGTTCTCAGGTAAAGGACGTTGCCTGTGCTAGCCAACACCCTTTTTATAATCTATATGATAAATCACATTCTGTCGGCAGTGATGTAACGCAGCGGTAAGGCATGCTTGTAACTATACTCTAATTACTAATTTGGAAATTATAACGCGTTAAATTACTCCATTACTAAAAAAATAATCAAATTACAGTAACGCGTTACAAAGTAATGCGTTACTGCCCAACACTGGACATGGGGGTCACATTCTCTGTGCTTGTGCTAAAGAACTTTGGTCATGTGATGCTGTAGGTGTCTTCCAGTGCAAGTCTTGAGTCTTTGGTGACAGAATTTGAGTAGGTGAATGCAACCATTCTTTGAAGCCATCTTTTGTCTGTTTTGTCTGTGCTAGTTCACGCAGCTGTTGGATGGTCATGTGCCAGGACAGGCTATGACACCTAGGCTGACTCTAGGGTGCAGATTTCTTATGAAGAGGTTTTTGAAGTTCACATCCTTGTTCACACTCTGAGTCTGTAAACTTATTAATCAGGACCTCACAGAGTAGCTGGTAGTTTGACTTTGTCCCTTTTGTCTGGCCCCAATTCTGTCAGAAAATGCAACCCTTCTCTCAGAAAATTCTTGCAGTTCCAAATGTTTTGGTACTCACATTTATTTTTGTGTTTGCATTGGAACAACACAACACAAAAACAGAAAAGAAAAGTCAAATCTGATACAATTCCACACAGAACCCAAACAGTGCACTGGACAAAATTATTGGCACCCTTAACTTAATATTTGGTAGCACCCCCTTTGGAAAAATAACTAAAATCAGTCGCTTCCTCTCTACTGGAATTTTGGACCACTCTTCTTTTGCAAATTGCTCCAGGTCATTCAGATTTGAAGGATGCCTTCTCCCAACTGCTGTTTTGAGATCTCTCCACAGGTGTTTTCTATGGGATTCAGATCTAGGCTTATTTCTGGCCATTTCAGAACTCTCCATTGTTTGCAACCATTTTTGAGTGCTTTAAGTGTGTTTCGGGTCATTGTCTTGCTGGAAGACCCATGACCTCCGGCGGAAATGCAGCTTTCTGACACTGGCCACTACGTTGTGCTCCAAAGTTCTTTGGTAATCATCAGATTTCATGATTCTGTTCACACAATCAAGACATCCAGTGCCAGAAGCAGCAAAGCAACCCCAAAACATATTTGAACCTTCACCATGTTTGACTGTAGGGACTGTGTTCTTTTCTTTGAAGGCCTCATTTCTTTTTCTGTAAACAGTGCCATGATGTCCTTTACCAAAAAGCTCTACTTTTGTGTTATCTGTCCACAGTACGTTCTCCCAGAAGGTTTGTGGTTTTGTCACATAAGTTTTGGCAAACTCCAGTCTTGCTTTTCTATGCCTTTGGTGTCCTCCTTTGTCTCCTGCCATAGTGTCCCTTTTCATTCAGATGGCGACGAATAGTGCGAGCTGACACTGTTGTACACTGTTAGACATTTCAAAGGGTTTTTCCAGTAACTTACTGGGAACACTATTGCCAGTAAGTTACTGTAATTAGAATTTACAGTAGCAAACCGTATTTCATTTACAGTTGCAAACTGTAGCTGTTTTACAGCCAAATACTATTAAAAAGGTCAAATTCAACAGTATACTACTGTAATTCATTCATTTTCATATAGATTTCAGTAGATTTTATAACTTTATATATAATTAATGTAAATTTATTTTATTTTTACTCTACATAGGTACTACTGACATTCAATTAAAACAGACACAATAATCACAAAATATCAAATACTTTATTTAAAACAATGCATGTATAACACTTAAAAATAGTCTTAAACTGCTCAGTGAAGTTGAAAAAACTGCATCTTCACCATTTCCCCTGTCTTAGGATGTTTTGCAGTGCATTATGTTGTATCCTCACAAATAATCTATAGACAACAGAAACAACCTCTTCTGTTGACTTTCTCCCCAATTTTTAGTTTATTTATTTATTTATTTTTTTTTTTTCCTGTTTTCTCTGTCCCCCGGTCTTGTCTGTCATAATATGGTTAAATAAAAAGGTATATAAAATTAAATTAATTAATTACACAAAAAAAAAAAAAAAAAGGCTGTGAATGATGATAACATAGCTACACATACACACTGTCATGTGTTATCTATGTTACTGACAGGCCGGAAAAAAATAAAAAAATAAAAAAAGGAAAAATGGAGAAAAAGACATGCAGCCAAAGAATACACAGCCATCTGGTAAACAGGTGCTGTTCCAAAACAAGGCCACCACCTTTGTTCACCATCCACTTTGTTAGTGATAGAAATGTCTTTTCTGAAAAACAAGTAGAAGAAATGGCACACTTTTAAAAGGCAAACCCCACACAGAATACACAAACTTCTCAAAACCATAGTTGTTCCCTTACCATGAACATCAGTCTCAGTGTGGTTGGCATGCTCGTCTTTCTTGATGCTTCATTGCAGTTGCCTTTAAAACACAAACACAACAAAATGCAGTAAATCTTAAATTCCATTAATAATTATAACAAACTAATTCTAAAACTAGAAAGGCAGCTAACAGTTAGCCATATAACTTGTCTAACCTTGCTAACATATTAATTTTTTTTCTCAATAGGCTACTGGCCAACATACTAACACCTGAACAAAATGTCACATTAGTTACCTAATGTTAGTATACGATACTTGTTGAAAATTATTTTAATTCAGTAATTTAATAAGCTGACAAAACCGTTTGAAACGACAGCGCAGTTTACTAGTAAAGTTTGTCACCGCCATGTTGATGGGTAAATATTACTAGGTTAAACCGATGTGCAAAAATCTGACAAACACTCAGACAAACGTATATTTATTTTTACCTTACTTGCTGGTCTTAAACTCTGGTAAACTGCATTGACACACAGCGCGGATGTTCTCCGGAACTCTTCCGCTCTTGCGGGTTCATCCCCGGGCAAACGCCACGACGCTGCCCGCTGCTTCAGCGTCTTCCTTGGACACGAGTGGCGCAGCGCAGCGCGACTCGACAAAAGAAGACAATATAGAACTCATTAAATATACAATCTTCAGTGGATGCTTACAGTAAAGTAATGCCCCGGTATATATCTGACTTACAGATGTACTTCAAGCACTCGCGCTGTGTCTGACATGAAGGACGAACGGATTTTCCAGTCATTACAAGCGATGCAACACATCCAGTGTAGTCCGTCCCAATCTGGTTTCTTTATCCACCATTCAAACAATCCTTCATTGTAATTTTTCATTCCTTTTCCTTTTGTTGAGAAAACAAGACAGAATAGCACGGCAGATATTGCGCAAATCGGCCAGATACAATACTGATTTTGGCAGGAACTCTATTTTTTTTTTTTTTTTTTTTTTTTTAATGGCGTTTATCGCGTTTTGGAACCAAACTCTTCATATAAACAGTTATATCCTGCACAATTATAAACATAGTTTATATATCCAATTCAATGCATATTGTGCGCATTACTTTTTACTAAGTAAACAAAATCACTGGTTAATAAAACACACCTTAGTTTCGATGTTTTCATTGGTAGTATCCACCTCACGGGCGCTTTCCAGTCAAAGTAGTTCAAGTCCCGTTTGTGTCCCCCAACTTTAAAATTCGTTTGTTAAATTAATGTCTTGTATTGTAGAATGATGCACGCTAAGCATCGCCGAGAATTCACACGATCGTTAAAACGATACCGAAAGTAAAACAAGCACTCGCTTTTTTAACTTCAATTTTAACCAAAAGTGACACCCTTGACAACCACAACAACATTGGTCAAGTTTTAAACGTGTTTTGACACTTCATCTTATAATTCATCTACTTTCTCTTACATTTCTCACTCCAAATTCCTTTTACCTCGCAAATCACTTTGCCCTAAACACTTTTGAGTTACAGATGTGTCTTTTGGCATAATCCAAGAGCCTTAAATAAATAATAAAATACAGATGTAGGATTTGCTTAACCAAATTAATGTTATCAATTATTAGTTTATTTAGTATGTTACTACTTTGTATTAATGTGGTCAGGTTTTGTAAAAAGGGAGACAGAATGTATATAACTATTTCAATAACATAAAATAGAACATGCGACCAGGTTTGGAGAAATGATGAATAGATAAAGAGAAGACCACAACAGATCGCTTCTTCCATATTTTTGTAATAGTATCATTTATCATTATGTAACAAAAGTGATTTTTAAACCAGGCAAGACAAACGTGCATACTTTAAATTGCAATCTTTATTTGTTAAACAGCTGAATTAATGAGGCAAAAGCATAGAATATAGGTGTGTGTGCGTGTACATGTGTATTGTGTGCCCTTTATGGGAACAAAAAAAAAAGATATATTTTTTTTAATGTTAAAAATAAAATGCGCAAAGCTAAAAAGTAACATCCATCACACTTTTGCAGATCATGTGTTTAGACATACAACAGCTCCTCAAAAGGAATAAAGCTTGTATTTGCCATTGCTGTACTGCAGTCTGGTTTGCTATTATCTGGTCTTGCATTTTTTGAATTAGCCTCAAAATGAATAGGTAGACTTTTATTGTCACAGCCTAGAATGATGTATCGGCTCACAGGTTCAGCTTTAGAGACATTACAATTCCCCTTACCCATCCAAACTTCATAGAAAGTGAATGATTTCTTGCTAATACACAGATTATAGCCCGGGGTAAAGACCTTGCCTCCAGCCGAAGTGCAGACTTTTTTCACTTCTTTCTGTTGTTTAATGTCAAAAAAGCTTTGTACAGGTCTTGTTTTATCACAGAGTTTTTTTCCCTTTAGGAATTCACTCCACACCTCAGTCTTGTTTGTATCTGGGAGATTCTCAAGCAGATGTTTTTTTAGGAAATTGTTTTCTTTATCCCAGTTGCGTTTACCTGTGCAGGGCTTTTTCACTGGAGGTCTGTAATTCAGTTCTAGATGAGCCAGGCACAGATGAAGGCTGAGCATCAGAATGATTTTGACTGCCATCTTCAAGAGAACACTTAAGTTGAGAACTACAATAAAAAAAAAAAAAAACAGGAAAAAGGGAATTCTTAAAGTTTTGTATTTAGGATTTCTCCATATACAGTAAGGATGCTAACAAACCTTAAAACTGATTCTTCTAGTAGTTTCCATAGCATGAGAGCAAAGAAGACAGTACATTACCTTCAAAGTGATGCAGAGTGATCTGTGAAAAGGTCCTTCACCGGAGCTTATAAATTTCTCAGATGTTTGTGGGTGTTCCTTTTGGTTGCAGACCACAGGCAGAAGCTGTTTCCTGACCCTGTCACAGACCACCCCAGATCTCTAAAGTGAGTGATTTGTAAAATACACAAATTCTGTTGTTTTATCACTTGAAACCTATAGAGTTTAGCTGGTTTTCAAGGAACTCTTTTGTTTCATGATTTGTTCCATGTCTTCTGATGATAGGATGTCTTGTTCTTGTGCAGACTTAGTACTGTGTGGTGCTAAGGTGGGTTTTGTCGTTGCTTACCCACGCAGATCGCTCTTGGATGTCCATTTACCTCTCCATTTGTTCTTATCTTTTGGGTTTCTTCAGAAGCCTGGCTAGTCCCATGGCTTTTCCCAGTGTTTGGTCTGATAGCTGTTGTAGACATGGGGGAAGCGTTCTCTGCGCTTGTGTTAGAGAACTTTAGTCATGTGATGCTGTAGGTGTCTTCCAGTGCAAGTCTTGGGTCTTTAGTGACAGAATTTGAGTAGGTGAATGCTTTGTAACAATTCTTTAAGGCCATCTTTTGTCTGTTTTAGTTCATGCAGCTGTTGGATGGTCATGTGCGAGGACAGGCTATGACACCTAGGCTGACTCTAGGATGCAGATTTCTTATGAAGAGGCTTTTGAAGTTCACATCCTTGTTCACACTCTGAGTCTGTAAACTCTTTAATCAGGACCTCGCAGAGTAGCTGGTAGTTTGACTTTGTTTGTCCCTTTTGTCTGACCCTTTGTTTCTTAGGAGGTACAGTCATGGCCAAAAATATCAGCACCCTTGCAATTCTGTCAGAAAATGCAACCCTTCTCTCAGAAAATTCTTGCAAATGTTTTGGTACTCATGTTTATTTTTTTGTTTGCTTTGGAACAACACAAAAACAGAAAGGAAACAGAAGGAAAAGTCAAATCTGATACAATTACACACAGAACCCAAAAAATGCACAGGACAAACTGATTGGCACCCTTAACTTAATATTTGGTAGCACCCCCTTTGGAAAAATAACTAAAATCAGTCGATTCCTCTACCTCTCTACTGGAATTTTGGACAACTCTTCTTTTGCAAAATGCTCCAGGTCATTCAAATTTGAAGGATGCCTTTTCCCAACTGCTGTTTTGAGATCTCTCCACCGGTGTTCTATCTGGTTGAACTTGTTGATGTTCATTAAATATGCAGCTCCAAGGTCTGCTTGGATGGGCTGTCTTCTTTCTTCCAAGGAATGATTTCAGCATTTATCCTTGATGTAATTCTTGGCTTTCCCTGGTAGCTCTTCTGCCCTCATACTGGAGTCTGTTAACCAGGTCTTTCTGGGCAGACTTTGCTTCTTGTTTGTCATTTTCAGCTGCTGCCAGGGCTGCTTGGAGTTTCTTAACTTATTCTGTGCTTTCCTGCTCTGTCTTATTGGGTGTTTTGAGTTGATTTTGAACTTTTATTTCCAGCTTGTCTATGTGGCATTGACCATGTGTCAGCTCCTTTTAAAGGTGGCTGATGTGCTTGTTGCTCAGTTTCACCTGGGTTGTGAAGATATAGTTTAGGGAACTGGTGATCTTGACTAGCTCTTTGTGGTGTGTGTTCTGGCTTTAATTATGTGTCAGCAATCTTCTCAGGATTAGGATTATAATTAAAAATAATCACAGTTCGAAGGTCTTGGGGTGAGGCTGTCTGTCATGCCTTTCAGCCAGGTGTTCACATCTTCCCTCTTGGGCGATCTGGTCTGCCATCTGCAGCATGTTGGCACTGAGGGGAAAAGAGACCCCACAGCACAACTGAGAGCACAACTATTTTCAACAGTGATAATATAAAGACTTGAGTATGATGCTGAAAATTCACCTTTGATCACAGATGCATTATAAATTGCATTTTAAAATACAATTAAATTTAAAAGTTTACATACACCTTGCAGAATCTGCAAAAAGTTTATTATTTTAACAAAATAAGAGGGATCATAGAAAATGCAAGTTAATTTTTTTTTTTTTATTTAGTACTGACCTGAATAAGATATTTCACATAAAAGACATTTACATATAGTCCACAAGAGGAAATAATAGTTGAAATTTATAAAAATTCATTTTCAACAATGACTATGATTTTGATATCCATCTTTTCACACTGAGGACAACTGAGGGACTATTACAGTGACAACTAGTACAGTAGGTTCAAGCGCTCACTTATACTCCAGAAGGAAGCACAATGCATTAAGAGCCGGGGAGTGAAAACTTTTTGAATTTGAAGATCAGGGTAAATTTAACTTATTTTATCTTCTGTTGTATCTTCTGTAGCTTCTGAAGGGCAGTACTAAATGAAAAAAAAAAAAAAAAACTTTTACTTCAAACTCACTAAATTCCAGCCTCAGCCCAATCAGAAGTACCAGTACTTACATAAGAAACCCATACAAAGTAGCCAGAAAGAAATGCTAATTTTAAAGAAATTCATCAGATGGATTTAGAGGCTTTTGCATCTGAACTCATCATGTACTAACATAGAAAATAGTTATTTTTAACTGTTTTATTTCACATATTGCTGTTTGTACTGTATTTTTCTTAAAATAAGTGCAGCCTTTATTAGCATAGTTAGAGACTTTTTTCAAAAACATTACAAAATCTTACTGACCCCAATCTTTTGAATAGTTGTAACGCCACGCCAGCAGAGGGAGCCCCTACCATGTACTGTCTGTTACCGCTCCCTCTGCTGCTTCTATGGTTACTTCCTGTTTGGCAGCCATATAAGGAGGGCCATGCCAAACAGGAGGTTGTGAAGTATTGTTTTGTCTGTATGGACTCTACCAAGCGTTTTCCCTGTGTTCATTGCCTTGTTTCATGCCATTGCCATTGTCTTGTTTCTTTGTTATTTTTTCATTGTTTTGTTTCATTTGTTACTTTGGACTGCCCACTGGTATTTTTTACCCTTCTGCCTGTTTATTGGATTACGCTCTTGTCTTGCCTTGGATATCACTGTTTGTTGGAGACTGACTCTGCCTGTCTGACTACGTTCTGTTAAATAAAGCTCGCAATTGGATCTATTCACGCTTCAGACGAGTTGCGTTACAGAATACTTTGCCTACCAAAGATCCAGCAGCTTTCAGAATACACGACCAGCCAAATTCAACCCAGCAGATTTCCTTGTTTGTCTACGTCAAGGTAATCGCACCATTGAGAACTATGTGGCAGATTTCTTTGACCTGTATTACTAGGTGGACTTTAATGAGACTTTTTTGAAGGACATTTTTCGCTTTGGTTTAGATAAGGATATATCATCCAAAATGCCACGCAATACCCCTCATTGGACTCTGGTCCGTTACATTGACTTTGCTTTACTTTTGGGTGGTTCTGCATTCACTGTGGGGATTGCGGATGAGGGACCCCGTGATCCTCCAGTAGTCACTAAGCCAAAGCCAGTTCATGCCATGCTTGTCAAGCCAGAGTCTGTTCACGTTACGCCGGCCACTCAAAAGCCTCATCGCACAATGTCTGCCACTCCAAGGCCTGCTCACGTCACCTCTGCCGCTCCAATGCCTGCTCACGTCACGTCTTCTGCTCCAGGGCCCGTTCACGCCATGGCCGCCCTTCCAGAGTCTGCACCTGTCAAGGCCACCCTTCCACAGCCAGTCCACAAGATGGCCGCCATCCCAGAGCCAGTCCACAAGATGGCCACCATCCCAGAGCCAGTCCACAAGATGGCCGCCATCCCAGAGCCAGTCCACAAGATGGCCACCATCCCAGAGCCAGTCCACAAGATGGCCGCCATCCCAGAGCCAGTCCACAAGATGGCCAATCCTCTGATATCAAGTCAAGTCAGAACTGTACTTTCAGTGCCAAGTCAAGGTACAGCTGTGTTTCCTGAGCCAAGTCAAGATATAGCTGTTGTTCCTGAGTCAAGCCAAGTCACAGCTGTTGTTCCTGAGTCAAGTCAAGCCACAGCTGATCTTCATGAGCCAAGCCAAGTTACAGCAGATCTTCATAAGCCAAGTCAAGTTACTGCTGTTGTTCCCGAGTCGAGTCAAGTCAAGCCACAGCTGAACTTCATGAGCCAAGTCAAGTGACTGCTGGTGTTCCGAGTCAAGTCAAGCCACAGCTGGTCTTCCTGAACTAAGTCAAGTCACAGCTATTCTTCACAAGGTGAGTCAAGTCACGGCAAACCTCCCTGAGTCAAGTCAAGTCACGGCTGATCTCCCTCAGTCAAATCAAGACACAGCTGCGCTCCTAACAGAGCCTCTTCACGACATGGCTGCTAGCATAGATCCATGGCAAGCCACGGCCGTCATGCCAGAACCTCGCCAGGTCCCAGCAGACCTTCCAAAACCACATGATGTTGCAGCTGTTCAACTAGAGCCTCGTCATGTCTCAACTGACCTCCCAGAGCCTTGTTAAGTATCAGCTGACATCCCAGAGTCTCATCATGTCTCAGCCGCCCTTCCAAAGCCTCGCCAGGTCTCATCTCAGCTCCCAAGCCACGCAGAGCGCATGCTCCCAAGTCACATGCTCACAGCCTCCACACCCCCAAGCCCGGCGGGCATCCCACTATCAACTGTGCTGCCTGTAATAGCGGTCGCCATCTTGAGCATGTGGGCTATACACTGCACACTTGAGTCCTCGTCTGTCCATGAGTCTGCTCCAGAGGCCTCATCTGACCACAAGTCTGCTTGAGGCCTCGTCTGACCACAAGTCTGCTTGAGGCCTCGTCTGACCACAAGTCTGCTCCAGAGATCTCGTCTGTCCATGAGTCTGTGCTAGAGGCCTCTCCTGACCACGAATTTGCGCCAATACCTCCAAAGGTGTCAGCCTATGCTGTGGAACCTCTTAAGGAGGCGGTGTCCATCCATGAACTCACTGCCACGTCGGTCCATGAGTCTGCTCTAGAGGCCTCGTCTGACCACGAGTCCGCGCCAATGCCCCCGGAGGTGGCAGCTCCGGCTGCAGAACCTCCTAAGGGGGCGGCGTCCACCTACAAACTCTCTGCCCGTCCTGTCACAGTCATGGAGGCCACCTCTGAACTGTCTCCCTACCATGTCACGGCCCAGGAGGCCAATCATGAACTCTCTGCCTGCCATGTCACAGCCAAGGAGGCCAACCCTGAACTCTCTGCTCTGCTATGGATATCATTTGTTGCACTGTGGGTATCTTTGCTCCTGTCTGCTCTGCCTGCCCCGCCATGGCTCCCTGCTCTGCCTGCCCCGCCGCGGCTCCCTGCTCTGCCTGCCCCACCATGGCTCCTGGCTCCTCAGAATCTAACATGGTGGACTTCGGCTTCAGTGTTCCACTGTCTGCCACAGCTCCACGGCCCAGGTCCTCCAAGGTTCCATTGTCTGCCACAGCTCCACGGCCCAGGCCCTCCAAAACAATTTAAATGCTCATTAATTGATACAGGACGTTGGCTCAATTTACTGCAAGTTATTTCAACAACTACATATAAGTTGAGTGAACTTAACACCTAATGTCTGTTAAACTTAACACCTAGTGTTTGCTAAACTTAACTCAGTAGATGCAACAAAATGACTTGACCAAGTCAAGTTGTGTCAACAAATCATTTTTTACAGTAAATTAAACCAACACTTAAAGGGCTTATGTTGTGATATCTTTAGAAAGCGTGAAATATAATATAAAAACAATATTATTTTGCAAAACTTTCTCTGCACTTTAGACAGATATACTGTAATGCAGGTTTTAATAAAAAAACATTTTCCACACTAAGCTACAGTATAACAATATTTAATGTGCTTAATATTTTCAACCGAACAACAAACAAGGCAACAATCAGTTGCTTTACAGTGGTTGGTTTTAACGTTAAGTTGCGACGGGTCTTCTTGAATTGTAGACCTTGATACCATTTTGCACAGATGAACGTGCATGTTTGGTCAGGAGCGATCCAGTGGTCTGCTTCTCTCCACACAGATCTCTGTTTAAGAAAAACAATTAGTTGGGGGCTATGTCTGTTATCATTTATTTAATTTTTATCATTTTTAAAACAATGGATGGTCTATGTCAGCAAAACAAAAATGCAGATTTAAAGAGCTCAAATTTAAATATGCTTACTTTATGTAGGGTTCAATATCATCTTGTGTCCATTTTTCTCTCAGGCTGAAGAGGTTGTTGAATCGCTCCAGTGTGTCCTCAGGCAGATCTTCTACCCGCAGCAATGAGATGGTCTCTGGTTTAGAGCTTCGATCTAACAGAGCCAAACCCTGAATGACACAAAACATGAATATATATTGCTACATATTTTTAAAGTCAAATGTAAAAATTAATACTGCACAATAGGAGTGTGAAACATTTTGCATAGTGTTTTTGTGCAGGTACCTTCACTTAAAGCCTGTCAGCTGACTCCTGAAGCTCTTCATATTCCTAATATATTGTGTGGTGAACAGCTCACAGCAGTGATATAAAGGGGCTACATGTGCCATCCTAAATTTATTTCCAGGGACATTTTTATCTATATAAGGCCAAGGTAACACAAAAGCTGCATCTAAGGTGGCATTAATACATCTAGATATATATATATATATATATATTTTTTTTGTAATTAAAAGGTCTTAAAAAAAAGTGTCTTAAAAAGTTAGTTGAGTGAGTCATTCATTCAACCAATTCATTCAAAAGGCTGATCCATCAGGATTGAAGAATGTGATCTTTCCTGAATGGGTTAATTTAATTAAACTGAGTGATTCAAAATGCAGATTCACTCAGTGATGAATTGCCACTGTGTGTAGCTTGGAGATGCACAACAGTTCTGCTGTGGTTTAATTTGGAATTTTTTGTTGGTGAAATGGAACAAAAACAGACAATATTGTGTCTTAAATGGAACTTATTATGTTTACTGAACTTACTGATTATATCACATTTGCAATAATGCTAATAACTTGCAAAACAAACAGCACTCTTGCTTGTGTGATATTGTGATATAACTACATATGATATAAACATAAGACAAAAACTCATAGGGAAAAGAACGCCTGTGTATAGCTTGATTATAAACTGGGTTATTGCTACTACAGGGTTTCTGCAGGCTTTATGAGGGTAAATTTAAGACTTTTTTTGAGGCCTTTTTAAGACCAACTAAAAAAATTTAAGAGGAAAAAATAAAAATCAAAGGGAAAACAATACAATATGTTCTCCAAGTATAGTTCGAGTTTTACTTTCACTTTCAAATTAGCTGCAATTCGGCACAAAGCAGTTGTTTGTTTTTAGTTCATTTGAGTTTTCCCTCTTTTCTTTGGTTTTAAGTAGCTTATAAAAGTGTTGTGCGCATTTTACTTTCACTTTTAAACTAACAGCATTAACATAACGTAACAAACTCTTATTAACAAAACAAAAGTACACCATGTTATATGCCTAATATAAAATAATAACTTACACAAAGTTTAAACAGGTATACAAAACTGAAAATCAGTAAACACTGTGTAACCAAATAAATAAGAAACGTAGAATGTTTATTAGCAAAATGAATAAGAAAGCTTGGAAGCATGGCATACACCTTGATGTAATATATATTAAAAAAATATATAAAAATAAATAATACACAGTTTAAATAAATCGGTAAACACTGTGGAACCAAATAAATATGAAACTTCCACTATCACCTTAGATAAATGGCAGAAGTCAACAGGCTTTTCAAAATCCAAAACATTTTTAAAAAGAGGTGCTTTTGTCTCTCTCTTCCTCTACCTCTCTCTTCTTGTCAGTCAGCTCGGCTCACTCTCTTCAGGTAAAAAATGAAATCTGATCTGTGATGCGACTGTCGTTCGGCACACTGCATTGTTGTCTGTTCTCTAACTGAACTAAATGACTTTTATTACTATAAGAAAATCAAAACAACAAGAAGTTCTTCTTCGGGTGACTGACAGATGAAGCAGCACATACCGCCATCTACCGCGTATTGTTTAATGAATATTGAGTGACCTAAGCCATGTACCACCTTTTAAGACTTTTTTCAGACCTGCGGAAACCCTTTACTAAACTCACCCGGAGCTGATCCAGCCTAGCGCTCATTCCCTCAGGAACGCTCTGCTGCCAAACCTCCTGGAACTCTGACAGGTTGAACTTCACAGCATTTTGCAGGAGCAGCTGAGCTGTGGCTCTACATACTTTGTCCTCATCCAGTGCATACATCACTTGACCATCTAAAAGAAATGGATAAATACAAAAAAGTTAATGGAAAAGATAAAGGGTCCTTTATCCATCAAATTCATAATGCACAGTGAGTATAAATTTTTTTGTAACTAACCTTCATTATTGTAGCGTCTTCCATAACAGTTCAGACAGTGTTCTATCATGGCTCTGATCAGAGAACAAATGAAATGTAAAATGTAAAAGAATATAAAAATAGCTTTTTGGATGACCTGCTGTTTTTCTCTATTGATAAGTCTCTAATCTTTCATCATAACTCACTTTGGCTCAAGGGACCCCAGCTCTTCCAGACAGACACTGAGAGGAACTTTACTGAAAGACCAAGATTCTGAGTCAATCAGCTGGGTCACATGACCCAGGAGCTTCATCTCATAGTCAAAATCCAGGATCCTCCAAAATCCTACAAACACAACATCTGCTAATTTAGTTGTTACACCACAAAACTGAAACTACTCACTACTAATTCTTCAGTAAAACGGTCTCATTTAAACAGAATCTGTTGTACAGAAGTACATCTGTAATAATTTCAGTAATTTTGTATTTAACTTATCAACCATTTTATTAATGGAAAATTGTACATCAAATCAATATAATTATAATACACTACCAGTCAAAAGTTTTTGAACAGCAAGATTTTTAATGTTTTTTTTTTTTTAAAGAAGTCTCTTCTGCTCACCAAGCCTGCATTTATTTGATTCAATGTACAGCAAAAGCAGTACTATTAAGTATTTTTACTATTAAAAAAAAAAAAAAAAAATTTGAATACATTTTCAAATGTAACTTATTCCTGTGATTTTAAAGCTAAATTTTTTTGCATCATTACTCCAGTCTTCAGTCTCCATGATCCTTCAGAAATCTTTCTAATATGCTGATTTGCTGTTCAAGAAACATTTTTTATTATTATTATTATTATTATTATTATTATTAATAATAATAATAATAATAATATTAATAATAATAATAATAATAATAATAATAATAATAATAATAATAATAATAATATTTAAAAGTTAGGTAAATTTTTTTCACGGTTCTTTGATGAATAGGAAGATCCAAAGATCAGCATTTTTCTAAAATAAAAAGCATTTGTAACATACACTATACAGTACCATTCAAAAGCTTGGAGTCAGTAGAATTTTTGGGGGGGAAAGAAATGCTAGAAATTAATACTTTTATTTAGCAAGGATTCTTTAAATTGATCAAAAGTGATAATAAAGACACTTATAATGTTGTAATAAATTTCTATTTCAGATAAATCCTGTTCTTCTGAAGTTTCTATTCCTCAGAGAACCCTGAAAAAAATTCTACTTGGCTGTTTTCAACATTGTTTTTGAGCAGCAAATCAGCATATTAGAATGATTTCTGTAGGATCATGTGACTGGACTAATTATGCTAAACAAATCAGCTTTGAAATCACAGGAATAAATTACATTTTAAAATATATTCAAATAGAAAACAGAAATAAAAAAATATTTCAAAATTGTACTGTTTTTGCTGTATTTTGGATCAAATAAATACAGGCTTGGTGAGCAAAAGATACTTCTTTAAAAACATAAAAAATCTTATGCTTCAAAAACTTTTGACTGGTAGTATATATATATATGTATATATATATATTATATATATATATATATATATATATATATATATACACATACATACATACATACAGGTGCTGGTCATATAATTAGAATATCTTCAAAAGTTGATTTCACTAATTCCATTCAAGAAGTGGAACTTGTGTAATGCATACATTCATTCCACACAGACTGATATATTTCAAGTGTTTATTTCTTTTAATTTTGATGATTATAAATGACAACTAGGCCTTTAAATGGTCTCTCAGTCTAGTTCTGTAGGCTACACAATCATGGGGAAGACCAAAAGACGACCACTGACACCTTGCACAAGGAGGGCAAGACACAAAAGGTCACTGCAAAAGAGGCTGGCTGTTCACAGAGCTCTGTGTCGAAGCACATTAATAGAGAGGCAAAGGGAAAGAAAAGATATGGTAGAAAAAAAAAAAAGTGTACAAGCAATAGGGATAACCGCACCCTGGATAGAATTGTGAAACAAAACCCATTCAAAAATGTGGGTGAGATTCACAAAGAGTGGACTGCAGCTGGAGTCAGTGCTTCAAGAACCACTACGCACAGACGTATGCAAGACATGGGTTTCAGCTGTCGCATTCCTTGTGTCAAGCCACTCTTGAACAACAGATGGCGTCAGAAGCGTCTCGCCTGGGCTAAAGACAAAAAGGACTGGACTGCTGCTGAGTGGTCCAAAGTTATGTTCTCTGATGAAAGTAAATTTTGCATTTCCTTTGCAAATCAGGGTCCCAGAGTCTGGAGGAAGAGAGGAGAGGCACAGAATCAACGTTGCTTGAGGTCCAGTGTAAAGTTTCCACAGTCAGTGATGGTTTGGGGTGCCATGTCATCTGCTGGTCCACTGTGTTTTCTGAGGTCCAAGGTCAACGCAGCTGTATACCAGGACGTTTTAGAGCACTTCATGCTTCCTGCTGCTGACCAACTTTATGGAGATGCAGATTTCATTTTCCAACAGGACTTGGCACCTGCACACACTGCCAAAGCTACCAGTACCTGGTTTAAGGACCATGGTATCCCTATTCTTAATTGGCCAGCAAACTCGCCTGACCTTAACCCCATAGAAAATCTATGGGGTATTGTGAAGAGGAAGATGCTATATGCCAGACCCAACAATGCAGAAGAGCTGAAGGCCACTATCAGAGCAACCTGGGCTCTCATAACACCTGAGCAGTGCCAAAGACTAATCGACTCCATGCCACGCCGACTTTGCTGCAGTAATTCAGGCAAAAGGAGCCCCAACTAAGTATTGAGTGCTGTACATGCTCATACTTTTCATGTTCATACTTTTCAGTTGGCCAAGATTTCTAAAAATCGTTTCTTTGTATTGGTCTTAAATAATATTCTAATTTTCTGAGATACTGAATTTGGTGTTTTCATTAGTTGTCAGTTATAATCATTAACATTAAAATAAATAAACACTTGAAATATATCAGTCTGTGTGGAATGGATGTATACATTATACAAGTTTCACTTCTTGAATGGAATTAGTGAAATCAACTATTTGAAGATATTCTAATTATATGACCAGCATCTGTATAAGAAATACAATAATAGTACATGA
>JAMKFB010000744.1:53884-96503 GCA_036247105.1 Cirrhinus mrigala
TTGTATACTATTGTTGTATTTTGTGTGTATATATATATATATATATATATATATATATATATATATATATATATATATATATATATATATATATATATATAATATAATGATACTGATACTGAGTGAATGCTATCGACGCATATTATATGTCCGTCAAATACTTTTTCTTCAAACTCGCTAAAATACCAGCCTTAGCCCAATCAGAAGTAGTGGTACTTGCATAGAAACCTATACATCTGAGCCTGATACATTTTTTAAATTCATTTTTTAAAGAAAGACGTCAGATGGATTTAGCTGGTTTTGCATCTGAACTCTTCATATATATAATATACATATACTGCCATAAGATTTTTAATGTTTTTAAAGAAGTATCTTCTGCTCACCAAGCCTGTATTTATTTGATCCAAAATACAGCAAAAACAACACAATTTTGAAATATTCTTTTCTGTTTTCTGTTTGAATATATTTTAAAATGTAATTTATTCCTGTGATTTCAAAGCTGATTTGTTTAGCATAATTAATCCAGTCACATGATCCTACAGAAATCATTCTAATATGCTGATTTGCTGCTCAAAAACA
The DNA here is from genome assembly GCA_036247105.1 of Cirrhinus mrigala. NCBI lineage: Eukaryota > Metazoa > Chordata > Actinopteri > Cypriniformes > Cyprinidae > Cirrhinus > Cirrhinus mrigala. The sequence goes on from JAMKFB010000744.1 coordinate 54,464, forward strand.
ATGTTGAAAACAGCTGAGTATAATTTTTTTCAGGGTTCTTTGAGGAATAGAAAGTTCAGAAGAACAGGATTTATCTGAAATATAAATTTATTGCAACATTATAAATGTCTTTGTCATCTCTTTTGATCAATTTAAAGAATCCTTGCTAAATAAAAGTATTAATTTCTAGCATTTCTTTCCCCCCAAAAAATTATACTGACTCCAAGCTTTTGAATGGTACTGTATTGTGTATGTTACAAATGCTTTTTATTTTAGATAAATGCTGATCTTTGGATCTTTCTATTCATCAAAGAACCGTGAAAAAAATGTACTCAACTGTTTTAAATATTATTAATAATAATATATGTTTCTTGAACAGCAAATCAGCATATTAGAAAGATTTCTGAAGGATCATGTGAGACTGAAGACTGGAGTAATGATGCAAAAAAATTTAGCTTTAAAATCACAGGAATAAGTTACATTTGAAAATGTATTCAAATAGAAAGCAGGGTTTTTTTTAAAAAATAGTAAAAAAAAAAATACTTCACAATAGTACTGCTTTTGCTGTACACTGAATCAAATAAATGCAGGCTTGATGAGCAGAAGAGACTTCTTTAAAAAAAAACATTAAAAATCTTACTGTTCAAAAACTTTTGACTGGTAGTGTATTATAATTATATTGATTTGATGTACAATTTTCCATTAATAAAATGGTTAAGTTAAATACAAAATTACTAAAATTATTACAGATGTACTTCTGTACAACAGATTCTGTTGAAATGAGACTGTTTTACTGAAGAATTAGTAGTGAGTAGTTTCAGTTTTTTGGTATAACAACTAAATTAGCAAATGTTGTGTTTGTAGGATTTTGGAGGATCCTGGATTTTGACTATGAGATGAAGCTCCTGGGTCATGTGACCCAGCTGATTGACTCAGAATCTTGGTCTTTCAGTAAAGTTCCTCTCAGTGTTTGTCTGGAAGAGCTGGGGTCCCTTGAGCCAAAGTGAGTTATGATGAAAGATTAGAGACTTATCAATAGAGAAAAACAGCAGGTCATCCAAAAAGCTATTTTTATATTCTTTTACATTTTACATTTCATTTGTTCTCTGATCAGAGCCATGATAGAACACTGTCTGAACTGTTATGGAAGACGCTACAATAATGAAGGTTAGTTACAAAAAAATTTATACTCACTGTGCATTATGAATTTGATGGATAAAGGACCCTTTATCTTTTCCATTAACTTTTTTGTATTTATCCATTTCTTTTAGATGGTCAGGTGATGTATGCACTGGATGAGGACAAAGTATGTAGAGCCACAGCTCAGCTGCTCCTGCAAAATGCTGTGAAGTTCAACCTGTCAGAGTTCCAGGAGGTTTGGCAGCAGAGCGTTCCTGAGGGAATGAGCGCTAGGCTGGATCAGCTCCGGGTGAGTTCAGTAAAGGGTTTCTGCAGGTCTGAAAAAAGTCTTAAAAAGTGGTACATGGCTTAGGTCACTTAATATTCATTAAACAATACGTGGTAGATGGCGGTATGTGCTGCTTCATCTGTCAGTCAACCGAAGAAGAACTTCTTGTTGTTTTGATTTTCTTATAGTAATAAGTCATTTAGATCAGTTAGAGAACAGACAACAATGCAGTGTGCCGAACAACAGTCGCATCACAGATCAGATTTCATTTATCACCTGAAGAGAGTGAGCCGAGCTGACTGACAAAAAGAGAGAGGTAGAGGAAGAGAGAGACAAAAGCACCTCTTTTCAAAATCCAAAACATTTTTAAAAAGCCTGTTGACTTCTGCCATTTATCTAAGGTGATAGTGGAAGTTTCATATTTATTTGGTTCCACAGTGTTTACCGATTTATTTAAACTGTAATTGTTTTTTTTTTTAATATATATATTACATCAAGGTGTATGCCATGCTTCCAAGCTTTCTTATTCGTTTTGCTAATAAACATTCTACGTTTCTTATTTATTTGGTTACACAGTGTTTACTGATTTTCAGTTTTGTATACCTGTTTAAACTTTGTGTAAGTTATTATTTTATATTAGGCATATAACATGGTGTACTTTTGTTTTGTTAATATAAGTTTGTTACGTTATGTTAATGCTGTTAATTTAAAAGTGAAAGTAAAATGCGCACAACGCTTTTACAAGCTACTTAAAACCGAAGAAAAGAGGGAAAACTCAAATGAAACAAACAATTGCTTTGTGCCGAATTGCAGCTAATTTGAAAGTGAAAGTAAAATGCGCACGGCGCTTTTACTGAAGGAAAAGAGGGAAAACTGAAATGAACTAAAAACAAACAATTGCTAGATGCTGAATTGCTGCTAATTTGAAAGTGAAAGTAAAACTCAAACTATACTTGGAGAACATATTGTATTGTTTTCCCTTTGATTTTTTATTTTTTTTTTTCCCTTAAATTTTTTTAGTTGGTCTTAAAAAGGCCTCAAAAAAGTCTTAAATTTACCCTCATAAAGCCTGCAGAAACCCTGTAGTAGCAATAACCCGGTTTATAATATTCAAGCTATACATAGGCGTTCTTTTCCCTATGAGTTTTTGTCTTATGTTTATATCATATGTAGTTATATCACAATATCACACAAGCAAGAGTGCTGTTTGTTTTGCAAGTTATTAGCATTATTGCAAATGTGATATAATCAGTAAGTTCAGTAAACATAATAAGTTCCATTTAAGACACAATATTGTCTGTTTTTGTTCCATTTCGCCAACAAAAAATTCCAAATTAAACCACAGCAGAACTGTTGTGCATCTCCAAGCTACACACAGTGGCAATTCATTACTGAGTGAATCTGCATTTTGAATAACTCAGTTTAATTAAATTAACCCATTCAGGAAAGATCACATTCTTCAATCCTGATGGATCAGCCTTTTGAATGAATTGGTTGAATGAATGACTCACTCAACTAACTTTTTAAGACACTTTTTTTTTTTTTAAGACCTTTTAATTACAAAAAAATATATATATATCTAGATGTATTAATGCCACCTTAGATGCAGCTTTTGTGTTACCTTGGCCTTATATAGATAAAAATGTCCCTGGAAATAAATTTAGGATGGCACATGTAGCCCCTTTATATCACTGCTGTGAGCTGTTCACCACACAATATATTAGGAATATGAAGAGCTTCAGGAGTCAGCTTACAGGCTTTAAGTGAAGGTACCTGCACAAAAACACTATGCAAAATGTTTCACACTCCTATTGTGCAGTATTAATTTTTACATTTGACTTTAAAAATATGTAGCAATATATATTCATGTTTTGTGTCATTCAGGGTTTGGCTCTGTTAGATCGAAGCTCTAAACCAGAGACCATCTCATTGCTGCGGGTAGAAGATCTGCCTGAGGACACACTGGAGCGATTCAACAACCTCTTCAGCCTGAGAGAAAAATGGACACAAGATGATATTGAACCCTACATAAAGTAAGCATATTTAAATTTGAGCTCTTTAAATCTGCATTTTTGTTTTGCTGACATAGACCATCCATTGTTTTAAAAATGATAAAAAATTAAATAAATGATAACAGACATAGCCCCCAACTAATTGTTTTTCTTAAACAGAGATCTGTGTGGAGAGAAGCAGACCACTGGATCGCTCCTGACCAAACATGCACGTTCATCTGTGCAAAATGGTATCAAGGTCTACAATTCAAGAAGACCCGTCGCAACTTAACGTTAAAACCAACCACTGTAAAGCCACTGATTGTTGCCTTGTTTGTTGTTCGGTTGAAAATATTAAGCACATTAAATATTGTTATGCTGTAGCTTAGTGTGGAAAATGTTTTTTTATTAAAACCTGCATTATAGTATATCTGTCTAAAGTACAGAGAAAGTTTTGCAAAATAATATTGTTTTTATATTATATTTCACGCTTTCTAAAGATCTCACAACATAAGCCCTTTAAGTGTTGGTTTAATTTACTGTAAAAAATGATTTGTTGACACAACTTGACTTGGTCAAGTCATTTTGTTGCATCTACTGAGTTAAGTTTAGCAAACACTAGGTGTTAAGTTTAGCAGACATTAGGTGTTAAGTTCACTCAACTTATATGTAGTTGTTGAAATAACTTGCAGTAAATTGAGCCAACGTCCTGTATCAATTAATGAGCATTTAAAATGTTTTGGAGGGCCTGGGCCGTGGAGCTGTGGCAGACAATGGATGAGTTCATGGATGGACACCGCCTCCTTAAGAGGTTCCACAGCATAGGCTGACACCTTTGGAGGTATTGGCGCAAATTCGTGGTCAGGAGAGGCCTCTAGCACAGACTCATGGACAGACGAGATCTCTGGAGCAGACTTGTGGTCAGACGAGGCCTCTGAAGCAGACTCGTGGTCAGACGAGGCCTCTGGAGCAGACTCATGGACAGACGAGGACTCAAGTGTGCAGTGTATAGCCCACATCCTCAAGATGGCGACCGCTATTACAGGCAGCACAGTTGATAGTGGGATGCCCGCCGGGCTTGGGGGTGTGGAGGCTGTGAGCATGTGACTTGGGAGCGTGGCTCTGCGTGGCTTGGGAGCTGAGATGAGACCTGGCGAGGCTTTGGAAGGGCGGCTGAGACATGATGAGACTCTGGTATGTCAGCTGAAACGTAACAAGGCTCTGGGAGGTCAGTTGAGACGTGACGAGGCTCTAGTTGAACAGCTGCAACGTCATGTGGTTTTGGAAGGTCTGCTGGGACCTGGCGAGGTTCTGGCATGACGGCTGTGGCTTGCCAAGGATCTATGCTAGCAGCCATGTCGTGAAGAGGCTCTGTTAGGAGCGCAGCTGTGTCTTGATTTGACTGAGGGAGATCAGCCGTGACTTGACTTGACTCAGGGAGGTTTGCCGTGACTTGACTCACCTTGTGAAGAATAGCTGTGACTTGACTTAGTTCAGGAAGACCAGCTGTGGCTTGACTTGACTCGGGAACACCAGCAGTCACTTGACTTGGCTCATGAAGTTCAGCTGTGGCTTGACTTGACTCGACTCGGGAACAACAGCAGTAACTTGACTTGGCTTATGAAGATCTGCTGTAACTTGGCTTGGCTCATGAAGATCAGCTGTGGCTTGACTTGACTCAGGAACAACAGCTGTGACTTGGCTTGACTCAGGAACAACAGCTATATCTTGACTTGGCTCAGGAAACACAGCTGTACCTTGACTTGGCACTGAAAGTACAGTTCTGACTTGACTTGATATCAGAGGATCGGTCATCTTGTGGACTGGCTCTGGGATGGCGGCCATCTTGTGGACTGGCTGTGGAAGGGCGGCCATGGCGTGAACGGGCCCTGGAGCAGAAGACGAGACGTGAGCAGGCATTGGAGCGGCAGAGGTGACGTGAGCAGGCCTTGGAGTGGCAGACATTGTGCGATGAGGCTTTTGAGTGGCCGGCGTAACGTGAACAGACTCTGGCTTGACAAGCATGGCATGAACTGGCTTTGGCTTAGTGACTACTGGAGGATCACGGGGTCCCTCATCCGCAATCCCCACAGTGAATGCAGAACCACCCAAAAGTAAAGCAAAGTCAATGTAACGGACCAGAGTCCAATGAGGGGTATTGCGTGGCATTTTGGATGATATATCCTTATCTAAACCAAAGCGAAAAATGTCCTTCAAAAAAGTCTCATTAAAGTCCACCTAGTAATACAGGTCACAGAAATCTGCCACATAGTTCTCAGTGGTGCGATTACCTTGACGTAGACAAACAAGGCAATCTGCTGGGTTCATTTTGGCTGGTCATGTATTCTGAAAGCTGCTGGATCTTTGTTAGGCAAAGTATTCTGTAACGCAACTCGTCTGAAGCGTGAATAGATCCAATTGCGAGCTTTATTTAACAGAACGTAGTCAGACAGGCAAAGTCAATCTCCAGCAAACAGTGATATCCAAGGCAAGACAAGAGCGTAATCCAATAAACAGGCAGAAGGGTCAAAAATACCAGTGGGCAGTCCAAAGTAACAAATGAAACAAAACAATGAAAAAATAACAAAGAAACAAGACAATGACAATGACAATGGCATGAAACAAGGCAATGAACACAGGGAAAACGCTTGGTAGAGTCCATACAGACAAAACAATACTTCACAACCTCCTGTTTGGCATGGCCCTCCTTATATGGCTGCCAAACAGGAAGTAACCATAGAAGCAGCAGAGGGAGTGATGACAGACAGTACATGGTAGGGGCTCCCTCTGCTGGTGTGGCGTTACAACTATTCAAAAGATTGGGGTCAGTAAGATTTTGTAATGTTTTTGAAAGAAGTCTCTAACTATGCTAATAAAGGCTGCACTTATTTTAAGAAAAATACAGTACAAACAGCAATATGTGAAATATAACAGTTAAAAATAACTATTTTCTATGTTAATACATGAAGAGTTCAGATGCAAAAGCCTCTAAATCCATCTGATGTATCTCTTTAAAATTAGCGTTTCTTTCTGGCTACTTTGTATGGGTTTCTATGTAAGTACTGGTACTTCTGATTGGGCTGAGGCTGGAATTTAGTGAGTTTGAAGTAAAAGTATTTGATGGACGTTTACTATGTGTCAGGAGCATGTGTCATTTTTGACCGAGATGGCTTTTAGCTGGTTTTGCATCTGAACTCTTCATATACAGTTGAAGTCAAAAGTTTACATACACCTTGCAGAATCTGTAAAATGTTAATTATTTACCAAAATAAGAGGGATCACACAAAGTGCGTGTTATTTTTGTTTAGTACTAACCTGAATAAGATATTTCACATAAAAAGTGTTTACATATAGTCCACAAGAGAAAATAATAGTTGAATTTATAAAAACGGACCCCGTTCAGAAGTTTACATACACTTGATGTTTACACTTGAAAGTCCACACTCTTAATACTGTGTTGTTCACAGCTGTTTGTTTGTTTGGTGATAGTTGTTCATGAGTCCCTTGTTTGTGCTAAACAGTTAAACTGCCCACTGTTCTTCAGAAAAAGAAAAAGAAAATTCAGGTCCAACAGATTATTTTGGTTATATTTGGTTTTTCAGCATGTTATTTGAACCTTTCCCAACAATGATTGCATGATGTTGAGATCCATCTTTTCACACTGAGGACAACTGACTCATATGCAACTATTACAGAAAGTTCAAACACTAACTGATGCTCCAGAAGGAAAAATGATGCATTACGAGCCAGGGTGTAAACTTTTGAACAGAATTAGGTTGTGCACATTTTTCTTATTTTGCCTAAATATATATATATATATATATATTTTTTTTTTTCATTTAGTACTGCCCTTCAGAAGCTACAGAAGATACAACAGAAGACAAAATAAGTTAAATTTACCCTGATCTTCAAATTCAAAAAGTTTTCACTTCCCCCCCCCTAATGCATTGTGCTTCCTTCTGGAGTATAAGTGAGCGCTTGAACCTACTGTACTAGTTGTCACTGTAATAGTCCCTCAGTTGTCCTCAGTGTGAAAAGATGGATATCAAAATCATAGTCATTGTTGAAAAGGGTTCAAATCCACAAAAATGATGACAAACCAAAGAATTTGTGGGAACTGAAGGATTTTTCTGTAGAACAGCAGGCAGTTTAACTCTTCAGGACAAACAAGGGACTCATGAACCACTATCAGTAAAGTAAAAAAAAAAAAAAAAAACATTCAAGTAACAGTATTAGGAATCATGTGTATGTAAACGGGTCATTTTTATAAATTTCAACTATTATTTCCTCTTGTGGACTATATGTAAATGTCTTTTATGTGAAATAAAAGTAAAAGATAATATACATTTTGTATGATCCCTCTTATTTTGTTAAAATAATAAACTTTTTGCAGATTCTGCAAGGTGTATGTAAACTTTTAAATTTAATTGTATTTCAAAATGCAATTTATAATGCATCTGTGATCAAAGGTGAATTTTCAGCATCATACTCAAGTCTTTATATTATCACTGTTGAAAATAGTTGTGCTCTCAGTTGTGCTGTGGGGTCTCTTTTCCCCTCAGTGCCAACATGCTGCAGATGGCAGACCAGATCGCCCAAGAGGGAAGATGTGAACACCTGGCTGAAAGGCATGACAGACAGCCTCACCCCAAGACCTTCGAACTGTGATTATTTTTAATTATAATCCTAATCCTGAGAAGATTGCTGACACATAATTAAAGCCAGAACACACACCACAAAGAGCTAGTCAAGATCACCAGTTCCCTAAACTATATCTTCACAACCCAGGTGAAACTGAGCAACAAGCACATCAGCCACCTTCAAAAGGAGCTGACACATGGTCAATGCCACATAGACAAGCTGGAAATGGGAGTTCAAAATCAACTCAAAACACCCAATAAGACAGAGCAGGAAAGCACAGAATAAGTTAAGAAGCTCCAAGCAGCCTTGGCAGCAGCTGAACATGACAAACAAGAAGCAAAGTCTGCCCAGAAAGACCTGGTTAACAGACTCCAGTATGAGGGCAGAAGAGCTACCAGGGAAAGCCAAGAATAACATCAAAGACAAATGCTGAAATCAGTTCCTTGGAAGAAAGAAGACAGCCCATCCAAGCAGACCTTGGAGCTGCATATTTAATGAACATCAACAAGTTCAACCAGATAGAACACCGGTGGAGAGATCTCAAAACAGCAGTTGGGAAAAGGCATCCTTCAAATCTGAATGACCTGGAGCATTTTGCAAAAGAAGAGTGGTCCAAAATTCCCGTAGAGAGGTAGAGGAATCGACTGATTTTAGTTATTTTTCCAAAGGGGGTGCTACCAAATATTAAGTTAAGGGTGCCAATCATTTTGTCCAGTGCATTTTTTGGGTTCTGTGTGGAATTGTATCAGATTTGACTTTTCCTTCTGTTTTTGTGTTGTTCCAAAGCAAACAAAAAAATAAACGTGAGTACCAAAATATTTGCAAGAATTTTCTGAGAGAAGGGTTGCATTTTCTGACAGAATTGCAAGGGTGCTGATATTTTTGGCCATGACTGTACCTCCTAAGAAACAAAGGGTCAGACAAAAGGGACAAACAAAGTTAAACTACCAGCTACTCTGCGAGGTCCTGATTAAAGAGTTTACAGACTCAGAGTGTGAACAAGGATGTGAACTTCAAAAGCCTCTTCATAAGAAATCTGCATCCTAGAGTCAGCCTAGGTGTCATAGCCTGTCCTCGCACATGACCATCCAACAGCTGCATGAACTAAAACAGACAAAAGATGGCCTCAAAGAATGGTTACAAAGCATTCACCTACTCAAATTCTGTCACCAAAGACCCAAGACTTGCACTGGAAGACACCTACAGCATCACATGACTAAAGTTCTCTAACACAAGCGCAGAGAACGCATCCCCCATGTCTACAACAGCTATCAGACCAAACACTGGGAAAAGCCATGGGACTAGCCAGGCTTCTGAAGAAACCCAAAAGATAAGAACAAATGGAGAGGTAAATGGACATCCAAGAGTGATCTGCGTGGGTAAGCAACGACAAAACCCACCTTAACACCACACAGTACTAAGTCTGCACAAGAACAAGACAGCCTATCATCAGAAGACATGGAACAAATCATGAAACAAAAGAGTTCCTTGAAAACCAGCTAAACTCTATAGGTTTCAAGTGATAAAACAACAGAATTTGTGTATTTCACAAATCACTCACTTTAGAGATCTGGGGTGGTCTGTGACAGGGTCAGGAAACAGCTTCTGCCTGTGGTCTGCAACCAAAAGCAACACCCACAAACATCTGAGAAATTTATAAGCTCCGGTGAAGGACCTTTTCACAGATCACTCTGCATCACTTTGAAGGTAATGTACTCTCTTCTTTGCTCTCATGCTATGGAAACTACTAGAAGAATCAGTTTTAAGGTTTGTTAGCATCCTTACTGTATATGGAGAAATCCTAAATACAAAACTTTTTTTCCCCCTTTTTCCTGTTTTTTTTTTTTTTTTTTTTTTTTTTATTGTAGTTCTCAACTTAAGTGTTCTCTTGAAGATGGCAGTCAAAATCATCCTGATGCTCAGCCTTCATCTGTGCCTGGCTCATCTAGAACTGAATTACAGACCTCCAGTGAAAAAGCCCTGCACAGGTAAACGCAACTGGGATGAAGAACACAATTTCGTAAAAAAACATCTGCTTAGGGATCTCCCAGATACAGACGAGACTGAGGCGTGGAGTGAATTCCTAAAGGGAAAAAAACTCTGTGATAAAACAAGACCTGTACAAAGCTTTTTTGACTTTAAACAACAGAGAGAAGTTAAAAAAGTCTGCACTTCAGCTGGAGGCAAGGTCTTTCCACAGGGCAACGGACTGTGTATTAGCAAGAAATCATTCACTTTCTATGAAGTTTGGATGGGTGAGGGGAATTGTAATGTCTCTAGAGCTGAACGTGTGAGCCGATACATCATTCTAGGCTGTGACGGTATATGTCTACCTGTTCATTTTAAGGCTAATTCAGAAAATGAAAGACCAGATTATAGCAAACCAGACTGCAGTACAGCAATGGCAAATACAAGCTTTATTCCTTTTGAGGAGCTGTTGTATGTCTAAACACATGATCTGCAAAAGTGTGATGGTTGTTACTTTTTAGCTTTGCACATTTTATTTTTAGCAATAAAAAAAATCTTTTTTTTTTTTTCCCATAAAGGGCACACAATACACATGTACACGCACACACATTCTATGCTTTTGCCTCATTAATTCAGCTGTTTAACAAATAAAGATTGCAATTTAAAGTATGCACGTTTGTCTTGCCTGTTTTTAAAATAACTCTTCTTACATAATGATAAATGATATTATTACAAAAATATGGTAGAAGCGATCTGTTGTGGTCTTCTCTTTATCTATTCATCATTTCTCCAAACTTGGTCGCAGGTTCTATTTTATGTTATTGAAATAGTTATATACATTCTGTCTCCCTTTTTACAAAACCTGACCACATTAATACAAAGTAGTAACATACTAAATAAACTAATAATTGATAACATTAATTTGGTTAAGCAAATCCTACATCTGTATTTTATTATTTATTTAAGGCTCTTGGATTATGCCAAAAGACACATCTGTAACTCAAAAGTGTTTAGGGCAAAGTGATTTGCGAGGTAAAAGAGGAAGTTAGATTTAAATCCTATTTCCTGTATTTACATACATTACAAACTAAAATAGAGACCATATTTTTCAAGCATCATATAGAGCTATGGACAACTACACTAGCCTACATACAAATAACAGCGTAGCTATGTTATGTAGCCTAATTTGCGCGCATTGGGTAACCACGCTCTAAACGCGGGGTATTAAAATTGCTTTTGAATGCGAGTGCTTGTTTTACTTTCGGTATCGTTTTAACAATCGCGCGAATTCTCGGCGGTGCTGAGCGTGCATCATGCTACAATACAAGACATTAATTTAACAAACGAATTTGAAAGTTGGGGTACACAAACAGGACTTGAACTAGTTTGACTGGAAAGCGCCCGTGAGGCGGATACTACCAATGAAAGTGGGGGGGACCTGCCCCCCGAACCTGATGCGAGTATAGAAAGCAGTGGCGTACCGCACATCTTAGAGCCCCCCCCTCCCGAAAAAAAAAAAAACCCTCCCACCAGCAGTGATGTCATGCATGAAAATGTATTGTCCGTCCCTCCATTTACATAACGGATTTATCAATAATGAATTATACTGACGTTATTATTGAATAGCATATATAGTCTATATTATGTGTGTATTTGGTTGCTTTTCAGTCGGACTGAAATCCCTGCAGGAATTAATATATGTAGTCTATGAACGTGGAGGCAAAAGTGCCGCTGATTTGATTTGATTGTTATTTTAGCAATAGCAGGAGGATTCCTCAAATATCTGTTATAGTCCACGGTCTGCATTTTATTTAATAGTAAACTCAATAAAATCAACCTACGCCAGCACGTTTTAGTTCAAACACTGTCCTACGACTGGCTAACTCTTTAAAAAAATATATACATACAAGCAAACTTCATGTCTTTTTAGTGAGAAAATGAACAGTAAAAAAACGAGGGGAAAAACAAATTAAAGTAATAAGTAAAAATGCTACATTTTGATAAAAAATACACTTTATATACATATATCAACTTTAGTAATTAACTTATTTATTCACATTCTAACAAAAGTGAATCAGCAAAGATCTGGCAGCATCTGATCTGACTGCACACTTCTTATATATATTATCTAGTAAGTACATGAAATAACATGAAATAACAACAGATTCTAAAAATGCTGTCAATCATAGTCATCTTGACTCTTTCACTTTACACCTGTCTGAGTGAGCTGGACATGCTGCACCCATCTAGGCTAAGTCTAGCACTAAAGTGAAGAACCAGAACTGTTACGGCACTTTTCTTCGCCAACATCTGCATCAGCCAGAGCTACTTGCCTTTTGTCGCTTCTGAGGTAAGAAACAGTAAAAAAGCAGTAAGAAAACATAGCTGCAAGCAGGGTTCAAGTGTTTTAAGACCCTTGAGCAGTTATAGACATTTTAACCTCTTAAGCTCTGCACTCCCCCGCGGACCCACCGGTGGGTCCAAAATTGCATCATCAAAGTTACTGTAAAAATTAATAAGTTGAGGAGCAGTGAACTAGACAAATGTGACCCTGGACCACAAAACCAGTCTTATGTTGCACGGGTATAATTGTAGCAATAGCCAAAAATACATCGGATGGGTCAGATTTATCGATTTTCCTTTTATGCCAAAAATCATTAGGAAGATCATGTTTCATGAATATATTTTGTAAATTTCCCACCGTAAATATATCAAAACTTTATTTTTGATTAGTAATATGCATTGCTATGAACTTCATTTGGACAACTATAAAGCATAGGCGGAGTTTCACTTTTATGCATGGGGGGCACCCACTGGCAGACGAGCCAGCAGCAGAATTTTATATATATATATATATATATATATATATATATATATATATATATATATATATATATGTGCTATATTTCATATATTTATGTGACATATTCTACATTAAAATACATTTAGAATTAACAATGACTGCTGTACAAAAATAAAAACACACACAACGTTACCTAATGCTTGCTGCCATTAGGGCACTTGCCCACCGCGGCATTGACCACACCGTCGTTTTGATTTTTTATAGTAATAAAATATTATTTAGTTCAGTTGGAGAACAGACACTACAGTCTGTCGCATCGCAGATCAGATTTTATTTATCAGCGAGCAGAGTGACCAGCTAACAGATTTTATTTAAAAGCCTGTTGACTTTTGCCACTTATCTATGGTGTTTTTTTTTTTTTTTTTTTTGAACATTCGTTTCTTATTTATTTGGTTCTACATTGTTTGCTGATTTTTACTTTGTGTAATTTCTTTCTTATTCGTTTTGCTAATAAAAAAAGTTTCTTACGTTTATTTGGTTCCACAGTGTTTACCGATTTTCTGTTAGGCTATTTAAAATTTATAATAAATGTTAAATTTATAAGTTATTTGTTATTTTATATTAGGCATATAGCATGGTGTAAGCTATTTTTATTCGTTTTGTTAATAAAAGTTCCATGATTCATTTATAGGCTAAATGAGTTTTAACGTTGTATTTGTTGTTGCTTAGATGGGATTCAAGCAACTGACGCTGAACTGCCGCTAATTTAAAAGTGAAAGTAAAATGTGCAACTATTTAAAAGCGGTGGAAAGCGAGTGAAAAGAGGGAAACTGAAGATATGTGCCATTGAAGTTCGGAGCCAGTTTCCTACTTTCCTCATAACGAAACTTGTTTCTGATGTAGCCAAACAACTTGCAAAAGCGGGAAAATAACAAAAAAAGAGTCCACTCTATCAAGACAAGTTGAGAATCATGAGTCGCGACTCGCGAGGACATGGGGCTTAAATTGAAATTAATTTACCCAAAAACATCCACTACTATAATAAGATAATATAAATAAAATGGAAAAATATGAATTCTTTGATTTTTCATAACTGGCTTAAACCACTGCCCAATTTATAATAGTCCTTTACGATTGTTGTGTGTCAGACTGTACAAACATGATGATTATGTCACACTGTGGGATCTCAGTGTCATTAATGTCAGACTGTAGGATGCGTTAAAAACGGGTGCGCGCAATAAGACTTGCCTGGAGTTTTACAATATCAACCCATACACATTCAGTGACTGTGAGTTTCACTGCGTGTGAGGCTAAAAATTTGGCTAACATAAAAAGTCTATGAACGGCGGCAATACCGGCATATTTAACCCTTGTGTGTTGCCTGTGTTATTGCCAGCTGCATAAATTGTGTATTTTTATTGGAATTTTACTGTTTCACCCCCATTTCCTTTAATAAATCTATTATGCACTAGGTACAAAAAATAGTTCCTCTCAGGACCTTAAGGACAAAAATGTCCCCATTGATACCCATTTAAACTGCTATTTTTAATCGCAGTGCCATTTAACTGTAAAATGATGCAATTTTTGTTAATAGACTTTCACTCTGTTGGCAAGGCTTTTAAATTTAATTCTTTTATACATTTTTACCAGATGGTGCCATTTTTTTTAAAGATTTGGCCAATAAAGCAAATACTTGCTTTATTTCTGTTTTCTGGTTCTGCATATTATAGAGCCAATTGGATAAATAATGCAGCTATAAATGTGTGGGTGTGTTGGTACGGATGTCAGAGTGTGGTTTGTATGTGTGTCATAAAAAATAAATAAATAAATAAAAAATGTGTGCGTGTGTGTTCTTGTAGGTTTTGAGAGAGAAAAAAAATACTGCAAATCACAAATCAGTGACGCAACAGTCATTAATCAGCTGTCGGTGGACATTACACTAACGATCAAAGACTACAGATTTTAGCCTAGGATCGGAGGGATCTTTTAGGAATTCTGAAATTTGTCTCAGACAGCCAAATGGTTGTCATAACAAACTCCAAGTTTGGTCTGAATACAATAAAGCATTGAGGAGATAGGTGAGCTCGTCATCAAATTAATTTGTGTGTTATTCGAGAATAGTTGAGTCTATCAAAAAGCTTTTGATTACTTTTTGTTAGGAACACCTGAAGATGGTCTGTATCAGTTTTGGTGAAAATCAGACTAACTGTCTAGGACAAGTTCGAAAAAAGTAGGTTTTTCACATAATGTCAAAAATATAACTAACCGTTTGATTGACAGCATTGGTTCTAGAAGCAAAGTTGTTCAGAATGACAAGAACTAACATATGATATGAATAGTGTGTGTATGTGTGAAAAATCGTGTAATATGCAAGGCGTAAAACCCGAAAACTTCACCCAGTGGCTGATTTCATTCAAATTTCTCACAGACCTCTAGAGCCAAACAGGCCTATCGGGTTTCATTTCGCCTTTGTTAACCTCATCTGATAGGTGCTCAAAGTTGATAGGCTGATAGCGGCCATGTTTTTTGAGATATGCCAATGCCCTCACAGATATGGATGGGACCATGGACAAAGACACTGCATGCCGAATTTCAAGTCAATCAGACTAATGGGTGCATAGTTAGCCATTTTCATGTTTTTTTTTTCCCTGTTCCCTGTTCCAAACCAAGTGGTCAAACTCCCTAATTTTTAAATTTGACCAAAGATTGAGCTCATTCATATGTGTTCTGAGTTAGGTGAAAATATTTCATTCCATTCAAGAGTTACAGACATTTTAGTACATTTTTTATTTGAAAATTATTTTTAATTTATTTTATTTCATGTATTTATTTATTTATTGTTTTTTTTTTGTTTGTTTTTTTTGCCTTACAATGAAAGCCAAAGTAGTCCAGTGTTATTTTGGACCTCACTAACTTTTTTAAAAAAGTATTTATTTATTGTCCTACAATGAAAGCCAATGTAGTCCAGTGTTGTTTTGGACCTCATTTATCTATTTATTTATTGTCTTACAGTGAAAGCTAGTTTTTGTTTTTGTCCTACAATAAAAGCCAATGTAGTCCAGTGTTGTTTTGGACCTCACTTGTTTATTTATTTATTTATTGTTTGTTTGTTTGTTTGTTTGTTTGTTTGTTTGTTTGTTTGTTTGTTTGTTTGTTTGTTTGTTTGTTTGTTTGTCCTACAATGAAAGCCAGTGTAGTCCAGTGTTGGATGGATGTCACTAACTTTAATTTATTAATTAATTATAAAATAAATAAATAATTAATAATTAATAATTTTATAAATAATTATATATATATATATATATATATATATATATATATTTTTTTTTTTTTTTTTTTTTTTTTTTTTTGGTCCTACAATGAAATGCACTGTAGTCCAGTGTTGTTTTGGACCTAACTAACTTTTTATTTATTTATTTATTTATTTATGCCCTTTATTTATTTATGCCCTTTATTTATGTAATCCAGTGTTGTTTGGGCCTCACCAACTTATTTTATTTATTTAATTATTTATTGTGGCCAAGTTAGGGCCTGTTTCAACACCTGAAACAGGCCGATTCGGTCATTCTTTCCCTTCAGAGAAGCAAGAAAGGTGATAGCTGTGTGTTCATCAGGAGGGAAGAGATATGAGGGAAACCTCTGCATCAGCAAGGAGCCTCTCAAGTTCTTCACTGTTGTGATCAACAAAAAGAAGAGGAAAGTCAAGAAAGTCAAAGATCAGGAACAACATGTTATTGAACTGTGATAAAATTGAAAACAAATGTCGACCTATTCGTTTTGAGGCAAATATAAATGATGTTAAGCCAGATAATAACACAGCATACTGCAGTAAAGCGATGGCAAATAAGCATTATTCCTTTTGAGGAGCTGTTTTATGTCTAGACACAAAAGTGTGATGTCTGGATGCTACTTTTTAGCTTTGCTCTTTTAATTTTTATCAAACCATTGTAAAAATGGAATTAAAATAAGGATCTCATAAAGGATTTTTCATTGCTTTCTATATGCTTTTGCCTTATTTACTAAATAAAGAACGCAACTGAAAATAAACACACTTGTCTTCCCTGACATGTCTTTAAAAACCACTATTTCAAACATAATAAAATCCAAAATCCTGTTGTGTAGCCAAAACAACTTACAAATGAGGAGCAGATTGTAACCGAATTTTCGGTTTAAAGTTCAGCTCCTGTATGAATTCACAGAACTGGTAAAATGATAATAATATTAAGAAGAAGATCTTTATCTTTTTGTACTATACAGTATCTGTTTCTTTGTTTTCTTGTTACTAGGCAAATGTGATAATATATACATTTGTGTAAATGTTGATTTGTTGGTTATTTTTAACATGAATGTGTGGGACCACTTCTTTCACAATGCGAAATGTGTTAAGGTGTGTTTTTTCAAATGAATTTTAAAGTGTGAGAATAAAGGTCAATATGGTCTGGAAACAGTTAGCCATTTCCTTCTCAACATCCTGTTTCCTCCGTTCACTTAAACGAGTAAATAAACATGACTAAATGACAGGTTTTCCTCTCTTCATCTGTCTAATATATATATATATATATATAATTATTCCATCCCCTGCTGATTTTGTATGTTTGCTCACTGACAAAGAAATGATCAGTCTCTAATTTTAATGGTAGGTTTATTTTAATAGTGAGTCAGAGACAGAAAAACAACAACAAAAAAATAAATAAATTAGAAAAACGCATTTCAAAAAAGTTATAAATTGATTTGCATTTTAATGAGTTAATTAAGTATTTGATCCCCTATCAATCAGTAAGATTTCTGGCTCTCAGGTGTCTTTTATACAGGTAACAAGCTGAGATTAAGAACACTCTCATAAAGGGAGTGCTCCTAATCTCAGCTTGTTACCTGCATAAAAGATTCCTGTCCACAGAAGCAATCAATCAATCAGATTCCAAACTCTCCACCATGGCCAAGACCAAAGAGCTGTCCAAGGATGTCAGGGACAAGATTGTAGACCTACACAAGGCTGGAATGGGCTACAAGACCATCGGCAACAGCCAAGAGAAGGTGACAACAGTTAGTGTGATTATTCGCAAATGGAAGAAACACAAAATAACTGTCAATCTCCTTCAATCTGGGGCTCCATGCAAGATCTCACCTCATAGAGCTTCAATAATCATGAGAACGGTGAGGAATCAGCTCAGAATGACACGGGAGGATCTCGTCAATGATCTCAAGGCATCTGGGACCACAGTCACCAAGAAAACAATTGGTAACACACTACGCCATGAAGGACTGATATTCTGCACTGCCCGCAAGTTCCCCCTGCTTAAGAAAGCACATGTACAGGCCATCTGAAGTTTGCCAGTGAACATCTGAATGATTTGGAGGAGAACTGGGTGAAAGTGTTGTGGTCAGATGAGACCAAAATCAAGTTCATTGGCATCAACTCAACTCACCGTGTTTGGAGGAGGAGGAATGCTGCCTATGAACCCAAGAACACCATCCCCACCGTCAAACATGGAGGTGGAAACATTATGCTTTGGGGGTGTTTTTCTGCTGAGGGGACAGGACAACTGCACCGCATCAAAGGGACAATGGACGGGGCCATGCACCGTCAAATCTTGGGTGAGAACCTCCTTCCCTCATTGAAAATGGGTCGTAGATGGGTATTCCAGCATGACAATTACCCAAAACACACGGCCAAGGCAACAAAGGAGTGGCTCAAGAAGAAGCACATGCAGGTCCTGGAGTGGCCTAGTCAGTCTCCAGACCTTAATCCCATAGAAAATCTATGGAGGGAGCTGAAAGTTTGAGTTGCCAGATGTCAGCCTTGAAATCGTAATGACTTGGAGTGGATCTGCAAAGAGGAGTGGGACAAAATCCCTCCTGAGATGTGTGCAAACCTGGTGGCCAACTACAAGAAATGTCTGACCTTATAAATTTATTTTTATAGCTTTAATTTATCTATCTGTCTGTCTAACTATCCGTCTATCTATCTATCTATCTATTTTGTCCTACAATGAAAGCCAGTGTAGTCCAGTGTTGTTTTGGACCTCACTAACTTTTTATTTATTTATTTTAATTCTGAAATTAAGCAAAACTGGTTCTCTTTGTATTGTACTGAAAGTAAAATTGAACTTTGTTTTAGTAATTTTTGGTTTGGTTTGCACAATAAACTGCAAACAGTGAATCTGAAATCTGACATTTTTTATTCTTGCATAAATACCCTCAGATCCTAAAAAAAAAATGCTGTCATTCATGATCATCATGACTGTGGTGCTCCACACTTGTCTGAGTGAGCTGGACTTACTGCATCCATCTCAGCCCTGCAGTAAGCAAAGAACCAGAATGCACATGGCACTTGCCTCAAACGCCACCTATGTAAAGGCACACCAAAGGATACAGACCTAGGACAATGGCAGAAGTTTATTATTAGCATCAACACCTGGAACAGGCCGATTCAGTCAGTCTTTTACTTCAGAGAAACAAGAAAGGTGATAAATATGATGGAAACCTCTGCATCAGCAAGGAGCCTCTCAAGTTCTTCACTGGTATTAACAACAAAGGAATGAGAAAGTGATTTGAGAGGTAAAAGAGGAAGTTAGAGAGACAAATGTAAGAGGGGGCTGTGGAAAGTTAACCACTTCTTTCACAATGTGAAAGGTCAAAGGTCAATTATTTCCAATGAATATTAAAGTGTGACAATAAGCGTCAATATGGTCTGGAAACAGTCAGGCCCCTTCCTTCTAAAATTATTACCATCTTTTTTTTTTTTTTCATCTGCATGACTAAGAAGCCTTACAAGTTCTTCACCTTCTGCGATCTATGATAAGAAGCAGGTCAAGAGTAAAACATCAGCAACAGCATGCTATTCTTGGCTGTGATCAAATAAAAATAAATAATAGTAATAAAATAAATAACCATAACAATGCTACATGTACATCAGATAATAACAAACCACACAGTAATAATAATTATTCCTTTGAAAGAGCTGTTTCAAATCAGGATTCATGACCTGCAAAACTGATCTCTGAATGTTACTTTTTAGCTTTGCTCATTTAAATAAACCATTGTTAAAATGCAAGTAAAATGGGGATGTTTGCTCATATTCATGAATGACACTCATTCTTTCTATATGCCGTTCCCCTAATTCTATCCGTTTTTAAATAGAAGATTGCAATTGAAAATAAAGACACTTTCCCCCTGGCTTTTAAATCATTCTTTCTTACGTAATATTATTGTCACAATAAATTATATGATTACATAGAAAGTTAAAGAAAGGCTATGTTCTTTTTCTGTTATATTCTCCTAGTCATCAGGTCCGGGTCCAAAATCCGAAGGGCTTTCTGCGCCACCTGGTGAACATCTCATATTAAAACTGCTGTCAAACTGTTTTCCCACAAAATCAGGTAACAACATTTTTTTTTTCTATCCCACTTTTTTCTGTCTAGTACGGAAGCCCATTTCCACCACTGAATAAAAAATAAAAAAAAGGTAATTGCAACTTTTTATCCCACACTTCTGACTTTTTTTTTCTCGCAATTTCGAGTTTACATCTCGCAAGTCTGACTTTTTTTCTCAGAATTGTGAGATATAAACGCACAATTGCGAATTATAAAGTCAGAACTGATATAAAATCAGAACTACGGGATATAAACTCACAATTGTGAGAAATAAAGTCAGAATTGCAAGATATAAACTCGCAATTCTGACTTTTTTTCCTCAGAATTATGAGATACAAACTCGCAATTGCGAGTTATAAAGTCCAGTTATGAGGAGAAAAAAAGACTGATATTTTCAGAGATTTGCGAGTTTGTATCTCACAATTCTGACTTAGTAACTTGCAATTGCCAGTTTATATCACACAATTCTGACTTCATTTCTCAGAACTGTGACTTTATATCTTGGAATTCTGACTTTATTACTCGCAATTTGCGAGTTTATATCATGCAACTGCGACTTTATTTCTCAAAATTGCGACTTAAATATAGACTAGATATAAAGTCGCAATTCTAACTATAACTCGCAATTGTGAGAATAGCAAGTTTGTGTCACGCAATTCTGAGGGGAAAAAAGTCAGAATTGTAAGATAAGAAGTATTATTACAATTTTTTTTTTTTTTATTCAGTGGGGGAAACGGGCTTCCATAGGGCATAGCAAGGTGTCTGTCATTGATATGATAGTTAATGCAAGATCCGATTTTCATCTTTGACCACAGCATTCAGAGGGTTTTGTTAATGCATGAATTAATCGGGATGATTACCATTCTTAGCTAAAAGCTATAAAATATCCACCTTATACTTCAAAGCAGAAGAAAGTCTATGGACGAGACTTCCGGTTCATTAGCCGCTATAGTGAAATAATGAGAAAAATAACAACGTGCTGTAAACAGTAAAACTGTTTGCACTTCAAACCAGTGTGTTCATAATTAAGATAATACATTAAAATAACATCAATTTCAAATATTAAGCAGCAATACGAGCTGTTTTGTACAGCTAAAAATGGACCAGAAGTCAGATTCATAAAATCTACAAATGGCCGCGCCATTTAAAATAAGAGCGAATCGAGAGATATGAAAGATATCGGTTGCAGATTGAATTGTAGATTAGACTAGCATAGAAAATCAGTTTGTGATTGACATTTTTAAGAAATTCTGAAAACCAAGGATAAAACAGAGCAATTAAATAAGAAATAATGCATAATAAATATGATATAAATATATAAAGTAGATGGAAAATATTATAATTTACTTTGTAAAAAAGGAAAAAACACTGGTGTGTGTGTAGGGCTGTAAATTTCGACCCACATCTTGACTGCTGACACCTGTGATCTCTCTGAAGATTGTGACAAAGGTTACCTCAAATTTCTTTCTTTTTTTCTTCAGTTAAAGCAGTATAGATTTAAAAAACAAACTAATCTGGTTTTATGATGACTTTTTTGTGATCAGGACAGCTCTAATGATCTGCTTCTCTCCATCCAATTTTTAAAAATAACCTTTTTAACCTTTTAACTGTCACCTGTCCCCTCAGTTGGACTTTGGAAGTTTACTTACAATTAAATCCTAATCTAATCTTTACAAACTATATATAGTTGGAAAGGTCTAAGACTCCTAAATAGATATTTTAGCATGATTATTTGCTACAAATTATGTAGGAACAGTAATAGAGTAATTTATGACAAGAGTGCACCTCAAAAATCTATATCATAACAGGAGTTCTGACCTTTGACACAAAAAGACATTTTCCGTTGCCTTTTTCCCTATCACGGTTTAGAGATCATAATAAATTATATATCAGCTGAAAGCTTAAAACCCCAAAATTCATCCTGTGAAAGTCATTTTAAAATAGGACATTGCATTACCAGAGAAATGGTACTTTAAAATCATGATACAAAACGTATTTATTCATGAATTATAATCATTTAAGTTTGGATAGTGCACTTTCAAGTCTATGTTCAAAAATAGTTGTGACAGTTAAAGGGTTAAACCTATCATAAACTTATCAGACCTTTATCATTAAAAAGTTATAGCAATGCACGTGTAATGCTGGTAATCTATTAGCTGAGGTGGCAGTAAGACAATTACTTTTTAAGTCACACTTTGCAGTTTGCAGTTAAGAACCTGTCATTCTCACCACTGACCATAGTATCACTCTGACTCAGCATCATGTTTGAGGTTTTGAGAGGGTGAAAACTATGAGTGTGAACCATCACCTTGTGAAAAAAAAAAAAAAAAAAAAACATCTTTGTGGCCATGTAGGTCCACGGGTCAAATCTATGTTCTCTAATAAATTATTTCTTCCATTATTTGTATTACAAAATGAGTCAAACATAACTATCATTGATGTATAAAACTCATTGATCACTTCCATTCCATGATTCCTGTGCAATGACGTTAGCCAATCACAACAGTGGTTGATTCCTGACAAGTCTTAAAAGACCCGCCCCTTAAAACATCTCATTTTAGACATTTTAGAATTTGTTGTGTCGTGTTGTGTTGCATCGTGCCGCGCCGCATCCAGTGTAGACAGCATCACAATGGGTTCTACTGTATTTTGTCTCGCCGCTCTCGTGTCCGGTGTAGACACGGTGTAACGGCAGCTGCAGTGACGCGCTGACTTTACTAGTCCTATAGACCTGTACACACTTGAATAAAGCAACATTATCTCTAGTCAGAGGTCACGACCACTACTATAGATATAAGCTGACCAACATTACTTCTCTAATAGTAGCTTTGGTTTGATCATGCCATGGTCTCCCATGTACACTTAGCTAGAGTAATCTTACAGTAAAGAGAGTAAGGCTCACCCTATTTAGGTTGGTCGAACAACTTTCAGTTGACCTAAACGGAAATTCCCTTTTAGCCCTTACAGTCTAAGTACACTTGAACTAATACCAAGTGTTAGCCGAATCTCTAAAGATACAGTTGGTGTGCCCTATGCTCCATCTCAACTGAATTTTAGTCTGTTACTAACCTGATGCAGGAAATGCGGTAACAAGGATACATTGTAATCTACTAGAGTCAATAATTACAGAGTAAATAAAAACAGAACCAAATGTAACAATTTTTTAGCAGTCAGGTAAATATGTATTATGCCAATTATACAGCCAATTCAAAGATATCAAATCAATACAAGAAATCTCCAAGATGAATCTAGGAGTAAGATGCATACCTGCCTTGAGAAAAATCAACACACTTTGTACCATGGGCTCATTCTGGCTACAGAAAGCACGCTGATCTTCTTGCTACACTTCTTTAAGTACTTCAGACCCAGACAGACATCCCCCGAAATGGAGACAGGAACTAACAATTTGAATTAAAATAAAATAGAGAACAAGATGGCGCCGCGTATGGCAGCTACTGTGCTGAGCTCCCCAGTTGTTTTAGTGTTTTTGTTAGTTTTTCCTGTTTTTTGTTTCGCAAACACGATCAGTTTTACCCGGGACGAACTGCTGAACCTTCGGCAGTACACACCACAAAACCTCCTACCGGATTTCAATTATTCGGACGTTTTGCTGAAGGTTGTAGTTGGCGGTGCAGCAGCACTGATCAAATGCTTCAGGAGCGCAGACGGGGGAAGCGAGCTGGCGCGCTCGTGAAGCTTCGACAACGCGGATTCCGAACGGCACTGCCCAGCATACATCTGGCGAATCTCCGCTCTCTACCCAACAAAACGGACGAACTCCTCCTGCTCTCCCGGTTAAATAAGGATTTCTCGCACTCTGCTGCTCTGTGTTTCACGGAAACCTGGCTGAACGACGCGATACCGGACGGCGCGCATCACCTGCCGGGCTATCAGCTGTTTAGAGCGGATCGCGACGCAGAATCAACGGGGAAATCGCGTGGCGGCGGTGGTGGTGTACAGATGTAACGGTGTTAAAGAAGATGTGCTGTCCCGATCTAGAAGCGCTCTTCATTGACTGTAAGTCGTTCTATTCGCCGCGAGAGTTTTGCTCGTTCATTCTCATAAGCGTCTACATTCCACCGCAAGCTCACGTGAGCCTGGCTCTACAGAAACTCGCCGATCAGATCGCAGACATGGAGCAAAAACACCCGGACTCTGTTTTAGTCATTCTTGGGGATTTTAACAAAGCAAATCTCTCCCGTGAACTGCCTAAATACAGTCAGCATGTTACATGTCCCACCAGAGACAGTAATATATTGGATCACTGTTACACCACAATAAGGAATGCATATCACTCTGTCCCACGGGCAGCTTTGGGACTCTCTGATCACTGCCTGGTTCATCTTATACCATCCTACAGGCAAAAACTTAAATCTGCTAAACCTGTAGTTAAGACTGTAAAGAGATGGACCAACGAAACAGAGCGGGTTTTACAGGCCTGTTTCGAATTGACTGATTGGAGTGTTTTTGAAGCTGCTGCAAACGATCTGGACGAGCTCACAGAGACTGTAACTTCATATATCAGTTTCTGTGAAGATATGTGCATTCCTACCAGGACTTATTTAACTTACAACAATGACAAACCATGGTTCACTGCAAAACTCAGACAGCTCCGTCAAGCCAAAGAAGATGCTTACAGGTATGGGGACAAAGTCTTGTACAAACAGGCCAAGTACACACTGGAAAAGGAGATTAAAGTGGCAAAGAGGAACTATTCCGAAAAGCTAAGGAACAAATTCTATTCCAGTGACTTTTCATCAGTGTGGAAAGGTCTCAAAGTCATTACCAACTACAAGACACCATCCCCCAGCACTGTAGAGAACCAACAACTGGCAGACGATCTGAATGAGTTTTATTGCAGGTTTGAAAAAACACCATTGACACCTCCAACAACCCTCCTCTCCCCCACTCCTGCACTTCAGAACAGGGAAGGTGACGTACGCCAGGTCTTCAGAAAAAACAAAAGAAGAAAGGCACCAGGCCCAGACGGTGTGACACCAACCTGTCTGAAAACCTGTGCTGACCAGCTGGCCCCCATCTTCTCACAGATCTTCAGCAGGTCTCTGGAGTTGTGTGAAGTCCCTTCCTGCTTCAAACGCTCCACTATCATCCCCGTTCCAAAGAAACCCAAGATAACAGGACTTAACGACTACAGACCTGTGGCGCTAACGTCTGTCATCATGAAGTCGTTCGAAAAACTGGTTCTGGCTTATCTGAAGGACATCACCGGACCTTACTGGACCCCCTGCAGTTTGCTTACCGAGCAAACAGGTCCGTGGATGATGCAGTAAACATGGGACTGCACTTCATCCTGCAACATCTGGACAAATCAGGGACTTATGTGAGGATCCTGTTTGTGGACTTCAGTTCGGCCTTCAACACTATCATCCCAAACCTACTCCTGCTAAAATTAACTCAGTTCTCCGTGCCTACCTCCATCTGTCAGTGGATCACCAGCTTCTTGACAGACAGGCAGCAACTAGTAAAGCTGGGAAAATTCTCATCCTGCACTCGCACAATCAGCACTGGCGCTCCTCAGGGTTGTGTCCTCTCCCCACTGCTCTTTTCCCTCTACACCAATGACTGCACCTCCAAAGACCCCTCTGTCAAGCTCCTGAAGTTTGCGGACGACACTACAGTCATCGGCCTCATTCAGGATGGTGACGAGTCTGCCTACAGACAGGAGGTTAAAGAGCTAACTGTCTGGTGCAGCCATAACAACCTGGAGCTTAACACGCTCAAAACAGTAGAGATGACAGTAGACTTCAGGAAGAACCCCCCTGCACTCCCCCCTCTCACCATCATGGACAGAACTGTAATGATAGTGGAGACATTCAGATTCCTCGGCAACACCATCTCTCAGGACCTGAAGTGGGACATCCACATTGATGCAATTGTCAAAAAGGCCCAGCAGAGGCTGTTCTTCCTTCGCCAACTGAGGAAGTTCAACCTGCCTCAGGAACTACTGAAACAGTTTTACACTGCCATCATCGAATCCGTCCTCTGCACCTCAATAACTGTCTGGTTCAGCTCAGCTACCAAATCTGACCTCAGAAGACTGCATCGGACAGTCCGGACTGCTGAGCAAATTATTGGTACAACCCTTCTTACTCTCCAAGAACTGTACTTATCCAGAGTGAGCAAAAAGGCTGGCAAAATCACTCTGGACCCCTCACATCCAGCACACTCCCTCTTTGAACTGTTGCCGTCCGGTCGACGCTACAGAGCACTGAGCACCAGAACAGCCAGGCATAGGAACAGTTTCTTCCCTCAAGCAATCCATCTCATGAACACTTCACAATAAACGTGGAACACACAACACTATTATACATTCACTTATCCAGTTATTTATTTAACACACATACTTATTTACACTTCTAATTGCACCTTACGTACATAGTAAATTGTTTATTTTGTATATTGTAAAAAATGTTACTGCTATTTTTGCACATTGTATGTCTTGTATAATTGTATATTGTTCTTTTTATTATGTCTTTTTTTCGTGTCTGGTCCTGTCACTGTCATTCAATTGCACTGTGGAGCTTCTGTCACTACAACAAATTCCTAGTATGTGTAAACATGCATGGCAATAAAGCACATTCTGATTCTGATTCTGATTCTGAATTTGCGTTGATCAAGTCCTAGACTTGATCGTTTGCACCTTTTGGGGACAGATGGTAATTTGCATAAAAGACACTGGGAAATAGTACACCCTCAACAGTGAGCAATATATCTCTGAACTCTTAGGATCTGTTTACCATTTAGTTTACTTCTTGTGAGAATGAGACCATTGTACCAGAAACACAGTGACAGTTCAAATAACACCACACATGACTATGGATATCACTTGTATTCATATAGAACATTATATTACGCTATTGACCATTCTAAGTGAGCTGAGTGAGAGGAGATGGGTGAGGGGAAGTGGATGGAAGGAACAGGTGGAAAAGGACTTTTCTCACATCTTCTCTCAGTGAGATGTGGAAACAAATGTCTGTATCTTAATACACTGTGTGTGTATTGTCTCAGAAGATCAAAGTGTCTGAGGTTCTGTGAACCTTACACATTAAGAAGGCGGGGCTTCGCGGCCATAATGAGCGTTACATCTTTCCCCTTTGAAAACTATAGGAGTGACAAGTCTTGGGTATTCTATCCACAAGTTTCCAGGGGGCGCTACTGTAAAAACGAACGTGGGTACAACGTACCGGTGAGGTGGCA
Organism: Cirrhinus mrigala; assembly: GCA_036247105.1. Taxonomy (NCBI): domain Eukaryota; kingdom Metazoa; phylum Chordata; class Actinopteri; order Cypriniformes; family Cyprinidae; genus Cirrhinus; species Cirrhinus mrigala. The sequence continues at coordinate 81,845 of JAMKFB010000744.1, forward strand.
GACGTAGTATACCAATGCTGTTCTGTGTGCTAATTTAAGTGTTTTTTGGACCATTGTTTACTTTGTAAAGTTGCACATCTTTATGAGAGATTCCGGTTCTTAGGGACAACATATGCTGTTCGAATTTGTGTTCCCACATCGTTAACAAGTTTGGATCGCTAAATCTTGAATGACGGTCAACTAGTGAAATGACATTTGATCCGAGACATCAGAGCCTGTGTTAAAGGGCATGCCAGATGAAGCCTCGATTCCAGGCTTGTTAATGTATAAATCCTATTCGTAAGCCTCACTTTCTGTCCAGTCATGTGCGCGACCCACTTGTTCAACCCCCTGATCTTACTTTGCAAGTACATTTTCATTGGACTTATTTAAAAATTACATTTTTAAATACCTAGTCATACAAGTAATATGAAGAAACTGTGGTGAATGCTTCACAGGCTTTTGGCTGCTTTATTTTGTACTAACCACCAGATCGCGCTGTTTCGGTTAAGTAATCAATAAACTGTTATTAGTTAAATGGGTCATAATGTATTAATTCCCTAATAACTTATTTTATTAACTAATGACGTAAATTTATATGTTAATTGTATTTATATTGTAAAGTGTTACCCTGTTTTTAATAATTAAGACATATTGTTCATTAATTGTTTTGTCATTGTTTCAATAAAAATACTATTATGACATAAGGAACATATACTATCCAAGAAAAGCTTGTTATTGTTTAACATTTGCATTATTAACATTTTGATAACATTTGTGATAACTATGTAGCCTATGTCCCTAACAGGGTGGAATATATTCACAGCCAGTGTCTGAACAATCTACCCATAATTATTATTATTGGCCAATATTTATTCCTAATAGTTAAACATGCACAGAATTTCTTTCCCAAGAATTGTGAGGCCAAAATGTTACTGGAAACCAGGACTGACCCATTTATGTCAGTTTTGGAATTGGTCTTGTTTTACTTTGGGGGAACCGGAAGTGTTTTATGTAATGTTGTTATTTCTCACTGTTAAATGAATTGAGTTGAATGGGGAGCGCGAACGTTCTATGTTCCGTTTAGCACGTCCCGATTTTGCTGAGTTAGATGTGTTCCTGGGTCAACATATTATGTTGACCCTGGAACAACATTTTAATCCAAAAATATAATCTTGACCACATCCCTACACCTAAACCTAACCTTACCCATGAGTAATCCCTAAAATTAGAGGAAATGATAGATGAATAACACTGATGTACAAGCACCAAACACTGATTGTAAGCCTAAACTTCACAAAAACTATAAACTGTTTTTTTCAAATCTGATTGGTTAATCACCATGTTGTTCCAGGGTCAACAAAGATGTTGACCCAGGAACATGTCGTACTTGGTAAAATCAGGTTCTGCGTTCGGTTTATGTCGTCACAGTGCGCTGTTTGAACTGAATCATCGACGGCTGAACTTGTGCTGCTTCAGTCTCCACATCTGTATCTGCAGCTGCTGGTGAGTCGATGAGAAAAAATATTGCTTTTTTAACGCTTTCATATTGCGGAAATGGTTTACTTTGCATATCAGTCATTTTAACCGTTAATGGTGCTTCCGTATGAACCGAACTGAGCCAAATCACGTTTATTACTCTTATGTAGATTTGTTTCCATGACATCCGAAGAAGCAAAGCTAGACTATTTGTTATCACTACTGCTGTTTGTTATTTAATAAAAAAAATTCAGATCACTTTACCTCCATCCAAAACGTTGTTACTTGTAATTGTATGGCTGGATCAATTGAAATGTAGGTTTTAATTGGAAAACGTTTGCAGTATGATGATACAGACACTAGATGGCGCTCAGCATCTTGCCATTAACATTACACAGTGAACACACATAAAATGCATGTGTTCATTTGTATATTCAATATATTTACTTACCAAGATGCACATTTTAATTCTTCTGCTGTAGGATCTTCCAGAAATGTTGCTGTAGAGTCAGAGATGTGCTGCTGAACACTGTGTAAGTGATTCAGTCACTGCTGAGGTTTACATTGAGCACTTTCATCAGAGAGCAGGTAAGTACTGTAGGAGAAAAGTATTTCACTACAGCAGTGGTTGTCAATCCTGAGAGAGCTTCATGAAAGTGTGTCAGACAAGAGACACATACAACAGGACTCCCGCAGAAGCCTCTTCCCTACTTCCACACTGCTGTGACTGCTCCCTAGGAGCCCATACCTCTGCTTCTCGCTCACCTCCCCACGCTACAACAACGCCAACTTCTTTAAGAGCCCCATCTTCCCTCCTAACACTACCGCAACGATCCTTTTCCAAGCGATGTCCAGCACCCCTCTAACCATAAGCTCTACGAGTGTTGGGGGGGGGGGGGGGGGGGGTCGGGCTAAAATGCCTAGCTTGGAGCCCTCTCCCAGACAGCACGCCAAATACGCATAACCTTTACTGTTTATTATATGCAAGTGTGAACTTGTGAAACTGCAAACAGTGAGTCTGAAATCTGACATTTTGATGTTGCATAAATACATTCAGATCCTAAAAAAGCATTCATTCATGATCATCTTGACTGTGGTGGTCCACAATTGTCTGAGTGAGCTGGACGTGCTGCATCCATCTTAGCCCTGCACTAAAGCGAAGAACCAGGTGACACTTTCCTGAAACACCACCTACATAAAGGCACACCAAAGGATACAGACCTAGGACAATGGCAGAAGTTTATTATTAGAATCAACACCTAAAACAGACCGAGTTTAACTCCTGTATGAATTCACAGAACTGGTAAAATAATAATAATACTAAGAAGAAGATCTTTATCTTTTTATACTATACGGTATCTGTTTCTTTGTTTTCTTGGGCAAATGTGATAATATATACATTTGTGTAAATGTTGATTTGTTGGTTATATTTAACATGAATGTGTGGGACCACTTCTTTCACAATGTGAAAGGTCAAGGTGTGTTATTTCAAATGAATATTAAAGTGTGAGAATAAAGGTCAATATGGTCTGGAAACAGTTAGCCATTTCCTTCTCAGCGTACTACAATATTGTTTCCTCTGTTCACTTAAATGAGTAAATAAACATAATTAAATGACAGGTTTTCCTCTCTTCATCTGTCTTTATCTGTCTAATATACACTGACCAAAATTATAAACACAACACTTTTGAGCTGAACTCAAAGATCTCTTTTTCTATGTACACAAAAGGCCTTATTTCTCTTAAATATTGTTCACAAATCTGTCTAAATCTGTGTTATTGAGCACTTCTCTTTTGCCGGGATAATCCATCTACCTCACAGGTGTGGCATATCAAGATGCTGATTAGACAGCATGATTATTGCACAGGTGTGCCTTAGGCTGGTCACAATAAAAGGCCACTCTAAAATGTGCAGTTTTACTCTCCAAAAACCAGTCAGTATCTGGTAAGACCACCATTTGCCTCACGCAGTGCAACACATCTCCTTCACATAGAGTTGATCAGGTTGTTGATTGTGGCCTGTGGAATGTTGGTCCACTCCTCTTCAATAGCTGTGTGAAGTTGCTGGATATTGGCAGGAACTGGAACACGCTGTCGTATACGCCAATCCAGAGCATCCCAAACATGCTCAATTGGTGACATGTCCAGTGAGTGTGCTGGCCATGCAAGAACTTGGATGTTTTCAGCTTTCAGGAATTTTGTACAGATCCTTGCAACATGGGGTCGTGCATTATCATGCTGCAACATGAGGTGATGGTCGTGGATGAATGGAACAACAATGGGCCTCAGGATCTCGTCACGGTATCTCTCTATTTCAAAATGCCATCAATAAAATGCACCTGTGTTCGTTGTCCATAACATACGCCTGCCTGTACCATAACCCCACCGCCACCATGGGCCACTCGATCCACAGTGTTGACATCAGCAAACCGCTCACCCACACGATTGGTTATGCAAACCCATTGTGCAGCAGCTGTCCGGGTGGCTGGTCTCAGACAATCTTGGAGGTGAAGATGCTAGATGTGGAGGTCCTGGGCTGGTGTGGTTACACGTGGTCTGCGGTTGTGAGGTCCGTTGGATGTACTGCCAATTCACGGGCAACAGCTCTGATGGACATTCTGCAGTCAGCATGCCAATTGTACGCTCCCTCAAAACTTGCGACATCTGTGGCATTGTGCTGTGTGACAAAACTGCACATTTTAGAGTGGCCTTTTATTGTGGCCAGCCTAAGACACACCTGTGCAATAATCATGCTGTCTAATCAGCATCTTGATATGCCACACCTGTGAGGTGGATGGATTATCTCGGCAAAGGAAAAGTGTTCACTAACACAAATTTAGACAGATTTGTGAACAATATTTGAAAGAAATAGGCCTTTTGTGTACATAGAAAAAGTCTTAAATCTTATTTAAATTATATATAAATTATATATAATTATATATATAATTATTCGATCCCCTGCTGATTTTATATGTTTGCCCACTGACAAAGAAATGATCAGTCTCTAATTTTAATGGTAGGTTTATTTTAACAGTGAGAGACAGGAAAAACAACAAAATAAAAATAGTATTTGATCCCCAGGTATCTTTTATACAGGAAACAAACTGACACACATCACACTGAAGCACATGTACAGGCCCGTCTGAAGTTTGCCAATAAATGTCTGAATGATTCTGAGGAGAAATGGGTGAAAGTGTTGTGGTCAGATGAGACCAAAATCGAGTTATTTGGCATCAACTCATCTTGCCGTGTTTGGAGGAGTAGGAATGCTGCCTATGACCCCAAGAACACCATCCCCACAGTCAAACATTGAGGTGGAAACATTATGCTTTGGGGGTGTTTTTCTGCTAAGGGGACAGGACAACTGCACCGCATCAAAGGGACAATGGACGGGGCCATGCACCGTCAAATCTTGGGTGAGAACCTCCTTCCCTTATTGAAAATGGGTCATGGATGGGTATTTCAGCATGACAATGACCAAAAACACACGGCCAAAGCAACAAAGGAGTGGCTCAAGAAGCAGCACATGCAGGTCCTGGAGTGGCCTAGTCAGTCTCCAGACCTTAATCCCATAGAAAATCTGTGGAGGGAGCTGAAAGTTTGAGTTGCCAAACATCAGCCTTGAAACTTTAATGACTTGGAGTGGATCTGCAAAGAGGAGTGAGACAAAATCCCTCCTGAGACGTGTGCAAACCTGGTGGCCAACTACAAGAAATCTCTGACCTCTGTGATTGCCAGCAAGGGTTTTGCCACCAAGCAGTAAGTCATGTTTCGTGAAGGGGTCAAATACTTATTTCACTCATTAAAATGCAAAGCAATTTATAACTTTTTTAAAAAGGGTTTTTTCTGGATTTATTTTTTACATTTAGTCAGTGTTTCCCTTTCAGAGAAGCAAGAAAGGTGATATGAGGGAAACCTCTGCATCAGCAAGAAGCCTCTCAAGTTCTTCACTGTTATTATCAACAAAGGAATAAGAAAGTGAATTGAGAGGTAAAAGAGGAAGTTAGAGAGAGAAATGTAAGAGGGGGTCTGCGGAAAGTTAACATGAATGTGTGGAACCGATTCTTTCGCAGTGTGAAAGGTCAATGTGTTATTCTGTCAATGAACTTTTGCCATTCTCTTAGTTTGTGTGGATCATTTGGTGTGTCCTTACGTAGGTGTCGGTGAAGGAAAGTGTCATACGCATTCTGGTCCTTCGCTTCAGTGCAGGGCTGAGATGGATGCAGTAAGTCCAGCTCACTCAGACAAGTGTGGAGCACCACAGTCGAGATGATCACACATGACAGCATTTTTAGGATCTGAGGACGTTTGTGTAAATGCAAAAAAATTTATTATTTCATAGTGCAGATCTGCATTAACAAGTTAAAATATTTGTATTCAAACATTGCAAAGACTTGTTCTTTCACATTTACCATAAATAATAATAATAATAATAATACAACCATAAAAACAACAGACATTATGTCCCATCAAACGATAGTCAGTGCTTTGACTCAGGTTCAGGTTTATATAGGTAGGTGTGCTGTGGGGAAAAATAGTGCTGGTAGTAAATCCAGAAGAAAGTGGCCAACCATCTTTAAGCTTCTTTTCACACTTCAAAATGAAGCATTGTGGCATTTGTAAAAGAAGGGTTAAAACATTTTAAAGCAAATATTTAACAAATCTGAAACAGACCCATATAAATACAATTTCACATTCCCTGTAACAGGAAAACGAAGAAGAAACAATCACATAAAGCATAAAGATGTTGTTTCTTTTTTGAGGTTTATCACCCATTGCAAAGTCATGCAGCAGAGCTTGAACTGAGGCGGTTGCAGACTGAACTGTAGATTAGACTAGCATAGAAAATCAGTTTGTGATTGACACTTTCAAGAAATTCTGAAAACCAAGAATTAAACGGAGCAATTAAATAAGAAATAATGCATAATAAATATGATATAAATATGAAGCAGATGGAAAATATTATAATTTACTTTGTAAAAAAGAAAAGAAAAAAACCACTGGCGTGTGTGTAGGGCTGTAAGTTTCTACCCACATCTTGACTGGTGACGCTTGTGGTCTCTCTGAAGCTTGTGACAAAGGTTACCTCAAATTTCTTTCTTTCCTTTTTCTTTCTTTCTTTCTTTCTTTCTTTCTTTCTTTCTTTCTTTCTTTCTTTCTTTTTTCTTCAATTAAAGCAGTATAGATTTAAAAATCAACGATTCTGGTTTTATGATGACTTTTTTTTTAAAATCAGGACAGCTCTAATGATCTGCTTCTCTCCATCCAATTTTTTAAATAATCTTTTTAACCTTTTAACTGTCACCTATCCCCTCAGTTGGATGTTGAAAGTTTACTTACAAATAAATCCTAATCTAATCATTACAAATGATATATAGTTGGAAACGTCTTAGACTCCTAAATAGATATTTTACCACCGCTATTTGCTACAAATTATGTAGGAATAGTAATAGATTAATTTACGACAAGGGTGCACCTCAAGAATCTATATCATAACAGGAGTTCTGACCTTTGTCACAAAAAGTCATTTTTTGTTGCATTTTTCCCTATCACATTTTAGAGATCATAATAAATTATATATCAGCTGAAAGCTAAAAACCTCAAAATGCATCCTGTGAAAGCCATTTTAAAATCGGACATTGCATTACCATGGAAATGGTATTTTAAATCATGATACAAAATGTATGATTTATAATAATTTAAGTTTGGATAGTGCACTTTCTATGTTCAAAAATAGGAGTGACAGTTAAAGGGTTAAACCTATCATAAACTTATCAAACCTATCATAAACTTATCAAACCTTCATCATTAAGAAGTGAAAGCAGTGCAAGTGTAATGGTTGGTAATTTATCTCATCTATTAGCTGAGGTGGCAGTAAGACATCTTAACAATTACTTTTTAAATCACACTTTGCAGTTTCCAGTTAAGAACCTGTCATTCTCACCACTGACCATAGTATCACTCTGACTCAGCATCATGTTTGAGGTTTTGAGAGGGTGAAAACTGGGAGTGTGAACCATCACCTTGTGAAAAAGAAAAAAAACAAAAAAAAAAAAACAAACATCTGTGTGGCCACGTAGGTCCATGGGTCAAATTTATGTTGCCTAATAAATTATTTCTTCCATTATTTGTATTACAGAATGAGTCAAACATAACTATCATTGATCACTTCCATTCCATGTTTCCTATGCAATCTATATAGGCATTACATATCAAATGAATAGAGCTGAAAGAGTTAAAGTAAGATAGATGCTTAATAAAAGGAATTTTTTTATTTTTATTTATTTATTTTTTTTAATCAGGACAGCTCTAATGATCTGCTTCTCTCCATCTAGGAATAGTAATAGGAATAGTAATAGATTAATTTACGACAAGGGTGCACCTCAAAAATCTATATCATAACAGGAGTTCTGACCTTTTCGTTGCATTTTTCCTTATCACATTTTAGAGATCATAATAAATTATATATCAGCTGAATTTTGAGCTAAAACCTCAAAATTCATCCTGTGGAAGCCATTTTAAAATCAGACTTGCATTACCATGGAAATGGTACTTTAAATCATGATACAAAATGTATTCATTCATGATTTATAATAATTTAAGTTTGGATAGTGTTGCGATTTAGCTCAAAAGGGAAATGTATATAAATAATTACAATTAATTCTGATTAATTACAATTATTTATATCAGCTGCCAGTAGTAACTGTAGCAGAATTAATTTTCCATCAACTAATCTGTTCGTCCAGTGAACATTCAGTATAATTTTTATATCAACTCTAAGAAATGATATTTTCTTGGGCACAGAAAATAACTTTCTTAAAGTACTGTTGCATTAGAGCATGTAGCTCGAATCGGAATCGTAAAGGGACATTCATTTGCAAGGCAGAATCAGAATCAAAACTCATGTAATTTGTGCACAAGAGTTTATTAACGAAGGACTAACACATAACTAATCTAAACAAACAAACATGAAATCATTCATACATGGGGGAAGGGTCAGTGAGAAGCAGTTAGAGAGACCAGAGAATGTAGCTATGAAAAGAGTCAGTTAACCACCTGAGTGAAACCATCAGTGCTGTCTACAGCTTGTACTAAACCTCTGTTTTGTTTAGTCAAATGTACGATACTTGCATTGCCTTGGTCGATGGACAAGTGTCCGAATGCAGTCTCGGGTGAAAGTCTTGATGGTTTGGAGCAGTGGTGGTTTGGAATCGTGATCACGTTCTTCAGGGTCCGAAGAGTGATGAACTCCAAAGATGTTCTGACTCGATGGTGACTGGGAGTTTCTTCCCATGTGAAAATTGAAGAAGAACCAAGAGCTGAGAGGGACCCAGCTGAAGTCCTGTGGTCTTTGGGGAATGGAAAGACAAGGCCGCAAGGCCTGGCACAGCTTAGAGTCCCAACGAGTTCTAGCTCATCCTCCTCATCCTCTTAGGTTCTGAAAGAACTCATGTGAGACAAGTGAAGAAAGCTAAAAAACGTGGAAGAGAGAAATGTCTGTTCGAGGACATTTAATGAGGATGGATTCCAGGGTTGAGTGAAAGCGTCTGGCTCTTTGTGGTCGAGAGCCACAGCTCTAGATGTTGGGGCCTGTCGGGCCTGCCGGGCACGCCCTGTGCCGGCTCAGGCTCCCCGTGGGTTCCTCCACACGGCAGCAATCGGAAGAAGAGCGCGAAAAAGAGTGAAGAGAGGGAGGCGGTCAATCATTTGATGCCTTTAAGCTCTCTGGAGGCTGCGCCTCCAGGAAGTCCACGAACCAATGGTAACTTTCTCCTTTGGAGGGAAAGTTTACGACTCTTTGTCTGTGAGCATGGTATTTTGCATATGTAATTTGATTGGGTGTTGATGCAAAACTACTAAGGTTTCTTAAAACCCTAATATGTTACATAGGTATCAGCATCTAATTTACACCATCTTTTAGATCATCAAAATACGAATACAAAGAGACCAAACATGGCATAGGTGGGTTATATGACTAGTCATCTATCATAAAGCATGCATAAAACAGTCGAAAGACAAATACAATGCAACAGACAAAATCAAAATACAATGCAGTAATACTGTATTGACAGACAACAGCGAGCGATGTCCGAGGTGTAGACCAATCAGACACACATCTGTCACTCATAGCTGGGAGAGAGCGGTGGCTCTCTGGCTGTTGGTGCCACTAGGAGAGGTTGGGGTGCTGTCAGGTGGTGTGCTGTGGTGGTGTATGCAGTAGCAAGGTGCAGGTCCTTGAGCTTGTGCAGCAGGTGTCGTGCCAGTGTCACCTGTCGTCCTGAGGTGATTTGGCCTGGGTCAAATGGTTGCTTTAGGTGTTGTGGAAACAACTGGTTGAACTCTCACTTGTGAGAGGGCAGGTGATTCCGAGGGTCGCAGGGAATCGTAATGGAGATGGTAGTGTGAAGAGAGTTTCAGACTGACCTAGTGATGATGGCAGGAGGGCAGCAGGTGGTTGTTAGCCATCTGTTCTGCTTGGACATCACTAAAAGCCTGACGTTGGCAGTGTTGCTTTGCTCTGGTGGCAGCACTGACTTAAGCTTGCCTGAGTTGTGTTGGTAGAGGTTTGGCTGTTAGGCAGGTGGGCTTGTTGCTCTATCCAACGTTGTCTGGCTTCTTCTGGGGTGTCGACTGGTTTCGCAGGATGCTCCTCCCCTGGAGGAGTCTGATGCTGTGTTATGTTTGACAAGGAGTCAAAGTTTGTCCTTTCCAGTACTTCTCAGTGGAGTTTGTTCAAGGAGCTCTTTTTGCTAGTGTGAGCAGCTCCTGTAGCTTAAAGGTGGGTGTGTCCAGCTGTCGTTGTGCAGTTCAGAATCAGTGGGGTCTTAAAAACACCTTTGGTGGAGGCCTTGTGCTTGTTAAAGGCCTTCTGTGTCAGGTCACGCAGTTGTTGAATAGGCATTGAGTGAGGGCAGGTTAAAATGCCTAGATGGTGACTTACAATAGGATGGAGGTTTTGAAGGAAGATGCTCTTGAAGCTGGTGTCCTCCTCCATCCCAGGTTCACTGTGGGCTCCGAAGTAAGCTCGTCGAAGTCTGTGGAAGTAAGCGTATGGAGTTTCATACCGGCCCTGTTTGGTGGCCAGGGCAACGATCAGTCCGTGTTTAGACTCTGGGTCTGAGAATTCCTTAATGATGGCTTGTCTTATCTGCTGGTAGTCTGATTGAATGTGTCCTGGCTGTCGAGCCAGGAAGCGTCGCACCTCTGGGCTAGAGGTGATTCAGAGCAGATAAAGTTTATCTTGGTGGTTCACACATTTCCAAGACTGAAGGAAAAATTCAATGTCTCTCATGTAGGCGTGGACGTCATGGTCTCCTGCAAGTTCTGGTGTGAATGCAGGGATGTTTCTCACCATTTGATTGAGTTCTTTGAGTGTCACTTCAGGATTCGTCTGAATTAATTCTGTTCTCTCTGCGGCTGCTGAGGTTTCCTGGAGGCCGACTTGAGAAGTGTCAAGCAGAGATCTTTGGCTCCCCCCTTTGTTTGGGTTTGCACTGCTGGCTGTGTGACGTGCAGCAGGGTGTCTTTTACTTGAGTCCATGCACAGTCTGTAAGACTGTTTCAGCTCTTTCTGAACCATGTCAAGCTCCTCTTTAATGTTGCAGAATTGCTGAGTCAGGGTTTGGACTTCAGCTCTGGCTGCATGCAGATGGCCTTCTAAGGCCTTAGCTCTAGTGTCTCTCTCATTAAGTTCCATGTATGCTGGTTCTAACAGTGACTTTGTGTGAAACAGTTCTCCTTCCAAATCTTGTCTGGTGGCCTTTTCAAGCTGCTTTCAGTGTCCGGCAGCTGTTAGAGCCTCCTGAAGACTGGTGATTTCCTTCTGTTGCGCCATTCTGTCAGGTTCCTTGCGCCTGTCCTGTTCCTTCTCTTGCTGAGCAGGTGTCACTTCCCTTTGGAACTCTGTGACTTGCAGTTTCAATTTATTTACCTCCTGTCTGAGGCCCTTGAGGGTGTGGGCCAATGAGAAGATGGCACTGGTCAGCTCCTGATTGTCCAGGCTGAGTGTGAGGTGTCCCCTTGTGTCGCAGTTTCGCTGTTCCTTTCTCTGCCATAGCAGGTCGTTTGCTGCTTTAGGCTGAAGGATGTCCATGACAGTGCTCTGCAGGGTCTCCAGGTGCTCCTGGTGGGTGGCAGGGCTGGATGTCTGAGGCATGCTGGTTCACTTGTGGGAACACGAGAGAGATAGGCAGACGGCAAATGCAAGTACGTACAGAGTTATTAGCTATCTGTATAGGGAACGGCTCTCTAGGCCGTGTAAGGTGTGAATAGCTGGTTAGGGGCAGCTAGTGAGGTACTCAAAACACTGATGGTTCACAGGTTTTGTCACTATGAAAGTATCAAATAAAACAAAACTGAAATAAAATCAGAAAGAGACAGAGGGAGAAGGAAAGCTCTTCCTTATTTAGTTTAAGATAGGAGATATGGCTACGCAGTTGTCCCTTGTTCAAAAGAATTCTCCAGCAGGGTCATAAATCTAGGGAGACTGTTGGCTAAGCTAGCAGGGACGCATCAAACATCTCAAGGTAAATAAGCAGAAACACTAGGAAGTGTTTCTAGTCTTCTCAGGGCCTATGGCTTGGTGACAGTAACTGTACCTCATGTAACAGGCCTGACTGCTAAGGAGTAAGGAGGGGTGTAGAAGAGACAGGAATTAGTCTACTAATAACCTGTACAGTTCATTAAAGGGAACAGCAGTTGCTAGAACTGCTATAATTCTATCCCGAGAGGGAAGATAGTGATGGTCAGATAAACTAAAATAAGGTGAAAGGAAAATGAAAACATCCTAATAGTTTTAGAAAACTAAAAGGAAAAGTAAATAAATTGATTTAATTAAATTTGTGATTTAATTAAAATCAACTTAGCTGAATTGGTACAGTCAAGCTAAATGAAGGTAAAAAAAATGAAATAAAATCGAAGAATAGAGTCAAAATAAAAATAACACAGTTAAAGCCCAAGTGTGTGAGGAGGGGCCAAACTAACTGAGCCTACAAAGACGGTGATATCACAAATAGGAGGTGAAACCAAGAGAAAGGGGGAAAGAGAGAAGAGGTTTGTGAATGTTACACTTTACACTCACACGTATCTAAATGTTAGTCGGCTCCTAACAGTTAATAGTTGAGGTAAAGGGCTTAGCTTATGTGCCTGTACGGCTGCTAAAGAGTTAGCTTTGGCTATACTCAGTTCTACTCAGTTTACACAGGGGTCTGTGATGTGTATGCTGTTATCAGATCGAACCGGAAGAGGCTGCTCTCAACTTCCGGGGTCAGACGTTGCTAAGAGACCGATGTATGTTTACAACAACGAACAAGCTGAGCAGAACTTGTGCTGCTGTGAAACATGCATGGGAAACTTACACGCAGTCAGTTATGACTTATCGCATACAACTTCATTCACAAATCAAAACAGCACATTCACTTCACAGACAATGGCAAATTACTAGTTAGCTAAACTAGAATTTCACCATTAATTCGCTATTCAATTGCATAATCATAATGATTAGAATGATGTGTGATAGTTACAAGAAGGCCTTAATTCGGAGAAATGAGGAACATCGCTCAAATCGCCATTAGAATAACTACTGTAGCAAGATTTCTTCTTCGCTCAGTTTTAATATCAATGCAAATGGGATTTCTTCGCCATCCAGATTATTTAATGCCGCTAATCTGATATTTCCTTGTCAGACAAGGCTTATGCATTTAGAGCTAAAAGTGGGGATTTCTTCACCCAAATTTAGATGAATTTATTCATTTATGTGGGCTGCTAATCTGAGATTTCTTCGTCAGAGAAGACTTGCACATTTAAACCTAAAAGTGGGGATTTCTTCGCCCAAATTTAGATGGATTTATTCATTTATGTGGGCTGCTAATCTGAGATTTCCTCGTCAGAGAAGACTTGCACATTTAAAGCTAAAAGTGGGGATTTCTTCGCCCAAATTTAGATTAATTTATTCATTTATGTGGGCTGCTAATCTGAAATTTCTTCGACAGAGAAGACTTGCTCATTTAAAGCTAAAAGTGGGGATTTCTTCGCCCAAATTTAGATGAATTTATTCATTTATGTGGGCTGCTAATCTGAAATTTCTTCGACAGAGAAGACTTGCTCATTTAAAGCTAAAAGTGGGGATTTCTTCGCCCAAATTTAGATGAATTTATTCATTTATGTGGGCTGCTAATCTGAGATTTCCTCGCCAGAGAAGACTTGCACATTTAAAGCTAAAAGTGGGGATTTCCTCACCCAAATTTAGATCAATTTATTCTGGTACCATTTTTACGGGCTGCTAATCTGAGATTTCTTCGTCAGAGAAGGCTTACGCTCTACTAACAAAAGGATTTCTTCACTAATATTAGGTTAGTTTCTTATCGTACGATTTAAAGATGTGTTATAGCATTGAACAAGTTTCTACTGCTCGTGATAGGGCACATTCAAGCTATAGTCTATCTGACTTTATCAGAAGCTGCATGTGTGAGACGTTAATAAAATTTATGAGACAAACACACAAGTTTGATATTGAATCTGCTTGCAAATAATGTTTAAACGACTGCCGTGTTCTCCACCATTAATGTTGCGATTTAGCTCAAAAGGGAAATGACGTGGGTTTCTCCTTTGGAGGGAAAGTTTACGACTCTTTGTCTGTGAGCATGGTATTTTGCATATGTAATTTGATTGGGTGTTGATGCAAAACTACTAAGGTTTCTTAAAACACTAATATGTTACATAGGTATCAACATCTAATTTACACCATCTTTTAGATCATCAAAATACGAATACAAAGAGACCAAACATGGCATATGTGGGTTAAATGACTAGTCATCTATCATAACGCATGCATAAAACAGTCGAAAGACAAATACAATACAACAGACAAAATCAAAATACAATGCAGTAATACTGTACACAATGACCTGGGCTATGTGTGATAGGAAGGTCAAAGAAAGGTTTGTCTGTGAATGAATAGGAAAGAGTCTATTTTTATAGGCATTGTGTCTTTCCTATGGGCAAATGTAGCATGGGCAAATGTGCATTCCTCTGGGCAATAAAACCTCTTATCAGATAGTCATCCTGGCAACTGAGCCCTTTTGGGGTGTTAGTTGCTTTGGGGGTTGTCTCCAGAGCTCCAGCATATAGCTGGCTTGTTGCATTTAAATACTATTTGTTAAATGTAACAAATAACTCTATGTCTGATTGGTCCAGATGCTACA
>JAMKFB010000745.1:0-94331 GCA_036247105.1 Cirrhinus mrigala
AAGTTGGCTTGAGAAAGCCAACTTACTGATATGCTATTTAAACTTCTTATTATTATTAAGTTGGCTTGAGAAAGCCAACTTACTGATATGCTATTTAAACTTATTATTATTATTATTAAGTTGGCTTGAGAAAGCCAACTTACTGATCTACTATTTAAACTTCATATTAAGTTGGCTTGAGAAAGCCAACTTACTGATATGCTATTTAAACTTATTAAGTTGGCTTGAGAAAGCCAACTTACTGATATGCTATTTAAACTTATTAAGTTGGCTTGAGAAAGCCAACTTACTGATATGCTATTTAAACTTCCAGTTATTATTATTAAGTTGGCTTGAGAAAGCCAACTTACTGATATGCTATTTAAACTTATTATTAAGTTGGCTTGAGAAAGCCAACTTACTGATATGCTATTTAAACTTATTAAGTTGGCTTGAGAAAGCCAACTTACTGATATGCTATTTAAACTTCCAGTTATTATTATTAAGTTGGCTTGAGAAAGCCAACTTACTGATATGCTATTTAAACTTATTAAGTTGGCTTGAGAAAGCCAACTTACTGATATGCTATTTAAACTTAAAGTTATTATTATTATTATTCTTCTGAGACTAAAATTTCTGACTGCTACTCCTAGAGCTTTAACTCTACAAACTCCAAACTCAGCCCAGATCTTCAGACTGGTCTGACTCGAGTTGCTATATCTTTTCAAACTGATCGGACTTACGGTTTTCCTAAAAATGACGTTTAAAACTGGGAAAAATCCCATAGACTTACATTGACGGAATGTTCAAATGAGCCAACACTATTCAAATTTCAACTGTCAAAAGTCCCAGAATCCTTTGAGACTCAATCAAACTTCCCTTCTATGTACTGTATTTCTAATCCATTCAAACTCATTCAAACTCATCTATCTATCTATCTATCTATTATCAAACTATTACTATCTATCTATCTATCTATCTATCTATCTATCTATCTATCTATCATCAAACTATTATTATCTATCTATCATCAAACTATTACTATCTATCTATCTATTTATCTATCTATCATCAAACTATTACTATCTATCTATCTATCTATCAAACTATTACTATCTATCTATCTATCATCAAACTATTACTATCTATCTATCTATCTATCTATCTATCTATCTATCTATCTATCTATCTATCTATCTATCATCAAACTATTACTATCTATCTGTCTGTCTATCTATCATCAAACTATTACTATCTATCTGTCTATTTATCTATCTATCATCAAACTATTACTATCTATCTATCTATCTATCTATCTATCTATCTATCAAACTATTACTATCTATCTATCTATCTATCTATCATCAAACTATTACTATCTATCTATCTATCTATCTATCTATCTATCTATCTATCTATCATCAAACTATTACTATCTATCTGTCTGTCTGTCTATCATCAAACTATTACTATCTATCTGTCTATTTATCTATCTATCATCAAACTATTACTATCTATCTATCTATCTATCTATCTATCAAACTATTACTATCTATCTATCTATCTATCTATCTATCTATCATCAAACTATTACTATCTATCTATCTATCTATCATCAAACTATTACTATCTATCTATCTATCTATCTATCTATCTATCTATCTATCATCAAACTATTACTATCTGTCTGTCTATCTATCATCAAACTATTACTATCTATCTGTCTATTTATCTATCTATCATCAAACTATTACTATCTATCTATCTATCTATCTATCTATCAAACTATTACTATCTATCTATCTATCTATCATCAAACTATTACTATCTATCTATCTATCTATCTATCTATCTATCTATCTATCTATCATCAAACTATTACTATCTATCTATCTATCTATCTATCTATCTATCTATCAAACTATTACTATCTATCTATCTATCTATCTATCTATCTATCATCAAACTATTACTATCTATCTATCTATCTATCTATCTATCTATCTATCTATCTATCATCAAACTATTACTATCTATCTGTCTATTTATCTATCTATCATCAAACTATTACTATCTATCTATCTATCTATCTATCTATCTATCTATCTATCTATCTATCTATCAAACTATTACTATCTATCTATCTATCTATCATCAAACTATTACTATCTATCTGCCAACTTACTGATATGCTATTTAAACTTAAAGTTATTAGGTTGGCTTGAGAAAGCCAACCTACTGATCTGCTACTTAAGCTTATTATTAGGTTGGCTTGAGAAAGCCAACCTACTGATCTGCTACTTAAGCTTATTATTAGGTTGGCTTGAGAAAGCCAACCTACTGATCTGCTACTTAAGCTTATTAGGTTGGCTTGAGAAAGCCAACCTACTGATCTGCTACTTAAGCTTATTATTAGGTTGGCTTGAGAAAGCCAACCTACTGATCTGCTACTTAAGCTTATTATTAGGTTGGCTTGAGAAAGCCAACCTACTGATCTGCTACTTAAGCTTATTATTAGTGGTGCTTGCCAAAGGCAAAGCATCACTATTACTATGCTGTGTGCTTATTAGTGGTGCTTGCCAAAGGCAAAGCATCACTATTACTATTCTGCGTGCTTATTAGTGGTGCTTGCCAAAGGCGAAGCATCACTATTATTATCTCACCGACTTATTAAGTTGGCTTGAGAAAGCCAACTTACTGATCTGCTATTTAAACTTCCAGTTATTATTAAGTTGGCTTGAGAAAGCCAACTTACTGAAATCCGACTTAAACTTATAGTTATTATTAAGTTGGCTTGAGAAAGCCAACTTACTGAAATCCGACTTAAACTTATAGTTATTATTAGTGGTGCTTGCCAAAGGCGAAGCATCACTATTACTATCTCACATACTTATTAGTGGTGCTTGCCAAAGGCAAAGCATCACTATTACTATTCTGCGTGCTTATTATTAGTGGTGCTTGCCAAAGGCAAAGCATCACTATTATTATCTCACAGACTTATTATTAGTGGTGCTTGCCAAAGGCGAAGCATCACTATTACTATCTCACCGACTTATTAGTGGTGCTTGCCAAAGGCAAAGCATCACTATTACTATTCTGTGTGCTTATTATTATTAGTGGTGCTTGCCAAAGGCGAAGCATCACTATTATTATCTCACATACTTATTAGTGGTGCTTGCCATAGGCAAAGCATCACTATTACTATTCTGCGTGCTTATTATTATTAGTGGTGCTTGCCATAGGCAAAGCATCACTATTACTATTCTGCGTGCTTATTAGTGGTGCTTGCCATAGGCAAAGCATCACTATTACTATCTCACATACTTATTATTAGTGGTGCTTGCCAAAGGCAAAGCATCACTATTATTATCTCACATACTTATTATTATTAAGTTGGCTTGAGAAAGCCAACTTACTGATCTGCTATTTAAACTTCCAGTTATTAAGTTGGCTTGAGAAAGCCAACTTACTGATCTGCTATTTAAACTTCCAGTTATTATTATTATTATTATTCTTCTGAGACTAAATTTTCTGACTGTATCTCCTCCTAGAGCTTTAACTCTACAAACTCCAAACTCAGCCCAGATCTTCAGACTGGTCTGACTCGAGTTGCTATATCTTTTCTAACTGATCGGACTTACGATTTTCCTAAAAATGCCGATCAAAATTGGGAAAAATCCCATAGACTTACATTGACGGAATGTTCAAATGAGCCAACACTTTTCAAACTCCAACTGTCAAAACTCCCAGAATCCTTTGAGACTCAATCAAGCTTCCCTTCTATGTACTGTATTTCTAATCCTTTCAAACTCATTCAAACTCATCTATCTATCTATCTATCTATCTATCTAACCATTACTATCTATCTATCTATCTATCTATCTATGGCTAGCAACCAGAATCATGCTAATAACTTGCTAATCATACTAGAAACATGCTAGCAACTTGCTAATCATACTAGAAACATGCTAGCAACTTGCTAATCATGCCACAAACATGCTAGCAACTTTGCTAATCATGCTAGAAACATGCTAGCAACATGCTAGCAACTTGCTAATCATGCTAGAAACATGCTAGCAACTTGCTAATCTTGCTAGAAACATGCTAGCAACATGCTATCAACTTGCTAATCATGCTAGAAACATGCTAGCAAACTTGCTAATCATGCTAGAAACATGCTAGCAACTTGCTAATCATGCTAGAAACATGCTAGCAACATGCTAGTCATGCTAAAAAACATGCTAGCAACATGCTAACAACTTGCTAATCATGCTAGAAACATGCTAGCAACTTGTTAATCATGTTAGAAACATGCTATCAACATGCTAGCAACTTGTTAATCATGCTAGAAACATGCTAGCAATATGCTAGCAACTTGCTAATCATGTTAGAAACATGCTAGCAACATGCTAACAACTTGCTAATCATGCTAGAAACATGCTAGCAACATGCTAACAACTTGCTAATCATGTTAGAAACATGCTAGCAACATGCTAACAACTTGCTAATCATGCTAGAAACATGCTAGCAATATACTAACAACTTGCTAATCATGTTAGAAACATGCTAGGAACTTGCTAATCATGCTAGAAACATGCTAGCAACATGCTAACAACTTGCTAATCATGCTAGAAACATGCTAGCAACATGCTAACAACTTGCTAATCATGTTAGAAACATGCTAGCAACATGCTAATCATGTTAGAAACATGCTAGCAACATGCTAACAACTTGCTAATCATGCTAGCAACATGCTAATAACTGGCTAATCATGCTAGAAACATGCTATAAAACTTTTTAAACTTTTCAAACTCTTTCAAACTTTCTGGTCAGGCTTTCTCAAGCCAACTTAAAGTTTGTCTTGACGAACTTTTTTATCTAGTTAAGTTGGCTTGAGAAAGCCAACTTACTGATCTGCTATTTAAACTTCCAGTTATTATTATTATTATTATTATTATTATTCTTCTGAGACTAAATTTTCTGACTGTATCTCCTCCTAGAGCTTTAACTCTACAAACTCCAAACTCAGCCCAGATCTTCAGACTGGTCTGACTCGAGTTGCTATATCTTTTCTAACTGATCGGACTTACAATTTTCCTAAAAATGCCGATCAAAATTGGGAAAAATCCCATAGACTTACATTGACGGAATGTTCAAATGAGCCAACACTTTTCAAACTCCAACTGTCAAAACTCCCAGAATCCTTTGAGACTCAATCAAGCTTCCCTTCTATGTACTGTATTTCTAATCCATTCAAACTCATTCAAACTCATCTATCTATCTATCTATCTATCTATCTATCTATCTAACCATTACTATCTATCTATCTATCTATCTATCTATCTATCTATCTAACCATTACTATCTATCTATCTATCTATCTATCTATCTATCTATCTATCTATCTGTCTATGGCTAGCAACCAGAATCATGCTAATAACTTGCTAATCATACTAGAAACATGCTAGCAACTTGCTAATCATGCCACAAACATGCTAGCAACTTTGTTAATCATGCTAGAAACATGCTAGCAATATGCTAACAACTTGTTAATCATGCCAGAAACATGTTAGCAATGCTAGCAACTTGCTAATCATGCTAGAAACATGCTAGCAACATGCTAACAACTTGCTAATCATGCTAGAGACATGCTAGCAACATGCTAACAACTTGTTAATCATGCCAGAAACATGTTAGCAATGCTAGCAACTTGCTAATCATGCTAGAAACATGCTAGCAACATGCTAACAACTTGCTAATCATGCTAGAAACATGCTAGCAATATGCTAACAACTTGCTAATCATGTTAGAAACATGCTAGCAACATGCTAACAACTTGCTAATCATGCTAGAAACATGCTAGCAATATGCTAACAACTTGCTAATCATGTTAGAAACATGTTAGCAACTTGCTAATCATGCTAGAAACATGCTAGCAACATGCTAACAACTTGCTAATCATGCTAGAAACATGCTAGCAACTTGCTAATCATGCTAGAAACATGCTAGCAACATGCTAATAACTGGCTAATCATGCTAGAAACATGCTATAAAACTTTTTAAACTTTTTAAACTTTTCAAACTCTTTCAAACTTTCTGGTCCGGCTTTCTCAAGCCAACTTAAAGTTTGTCTTGACGAACTTTTTTATCTAGTTATTATTATTATTATTCTTCTGAGACTAAATTTTCTGACTGTATCTCCTCCTAGAGCTTTAACTCTACAAACTCCAAACTCAGCCCAGATCTTCAGACTGGTCTGACTCGAGTTGCTATATCTTTTCTAACTGATCGGACTTACGATTTTCCTAAAAATGCCGATCAAAATTGGGAAAAATCCCATAGACTTACATTGACGGAATGTTCAAATGAGCCAACACTTTTCAAACTCCAACTGTCAAAACTCCCAGAATCCTTTGAGACTCAATCAAGCTTCCCTTCTATGTACTGTATTTCTAATCCATTCAAACTCATTCAAACTCATCTATCTATCTATCTATCTATCTAACCATTACTATCTAACTATCTATCTATCTATCTATCTATCTATCTATCTATCTATCTATCTATGGCTAGCAACCAGAATCATGCTAATAACTTGCTAATCATACTAGAAACATGCTAGTAACTTGCTAATCATGCCACAAACATGCTAGCAACTTTGCTAATCATGCTAGAAACATGCTAGCAATATGCTAACAACTTGCTAATCATGCTAGAAACATGCTAGCAACTTGCTAATCATGCTAAAAACATGCTAGCAACATGCTAACAACTTGCTAATCATGCTAGAAACATGCTAGCAACTTGCTAATCATGCTAGAAACATGCTAGCAACTTGCTAATCATGCTAGAAACATGCTAACAACTTGCTAATCATGCTAGAAACATGCTAACAACTTGCTAATCATGTTAGAAACATGCTAGCAACTTGCTAATCATGCTAGAAACATGCTAGCAACTTGCTAATCATGCTAGAAACATGCTAGCAACTTGCTAATCATGCTAGCAACATGCTAACAACTTGTTAATCATGCTAGAAACATGCTAGCAATATGCTAGCAACTTGCTAATCATGCTAGAAACATGCTAGCAATATGCTAACAACTTGCTAATCATGCTAGAAACATGCTAGAAACATGCTAGCAACATGCTAACAACTTGCTAATCATGCTAGAAACATGCTAGCAACTTGCTAATCATGCTAGAAACATGCTAGCAACATGCTAACAACTTGCTAATCATGCTAGAAACATGCTAACAACTTGCTAATCATGTTAGAAACATGCTAGCAACTTGCTAATCATGCTAGAAACATTCTAGCAACTTGCTAATCATGCTAGAAACATGCTAGCAACATGCTAGTCATGGTAAAAAAACATGCTAGCAACATGCTAACAACTTGCTAATCATGCTAGAAACATGCTAGCAACTTGTTAATCATGCTAGAAACATGCTAGCAATATGCTAGCAACTTGCTAATCATGCTAGAAACATGCTAGCAATATGCTAACAACTTGCTAATCATGCTAGAAACATGCTAGAAACATGCTAGCAACATGCTAACAACTTGCTAATCATGCTAGAAACATGCTAGCAACTTGCTAATCATGCTAGAAACATGCTAGCAACATGCTAACAACTTGCTAATCATGTTAGAAACATGCTAGCAACATGCTAACAACTTGCTAATCATGCTAGCAACATGCTAATAACTGGATAATCATGCTAGAAACATGCTATAAAACTTTTTAAACTGTTTAAACTTTTTAAACTCTTTCAAACTTTCTGGTCCGGCTTTCTCAAGCCAACTTAAAGTTTGTCTTGACGAACTTTTTTATCTAGTTATTATTCTTCTTCTTCCGTACGTTTTTCGGCGCGTAACTCGTCCCGCAGTTTTTGTCACAGACCCACGAAACGGGCGTCAAATCGTGCGGCCTATTCGGGAATGGTGTGCTATGACTTTTATAAGCGATCGGGTGTACGATGTTCGTACACGGGGCGAAAAATCAGCCGAAAAATCCCATAGACAATGCATTGCGGCCAACTTTGAGGGGTCGTAGCACTGAGCGAGAATTTCGTAGAAACATGCGATTCGCCATATCTGGAGAGGCTCGCAAGCTGTGCGAGAACATACCTCGCAATGGGGTATAAGTTGTACCCCTGGGGCGCAAGAGCCCCCCAAAGTGGCCCCATTGACATACTATGGGGAGGGACGGCCCATTAAAAAGCATGTTTTTTTCCTACTATGGTAATTTACATAGGAATTTTCCATTAAACATAACTTTGGTTTACAGTGTCATAGAGACATGGGGGAGGGCTCATTTAACTCAGACAACCAATCAGACTCTCAGGATCACTGTGAAGCTGTCAAGCCACGCCCTAGCAACCATTTAGAGCACCCTAGCAACTGATCCCATAGACTGCCATTATAAAAGCCCAGATGGATATCTTTGGATCACAGTGTCATAGAGACATGGGGGTGGGCTTGTTTGACTCGGGGCAGCAAACAGCTAATCATGAATCACTATAGACACTTCCTAGCCACGCCCTAGCAACCACTATTGAGCACCCTAGCAACCCAAACCCACACAGGCATATCTTCAAATCTGAATGTCATAGAGACATGGGGGTTGGTTTATATCATTCATAATGGCAGGTAGCCTTTGGAGTATCATCATTGGCAGCTGCCAAGCCACTCCCTAGCAACCAAACAGAGCACCCTAGCAACCATCTAGCAAGACCTATATCTTTGCATCAGAACATCGTAGAGACATGGGACTTGGTTCTTTTGACTCATGCTAGCAAATAGGATTCTTAAGATGCTAGCCATGCTAACAGTGAACAGCTACATGCTAATAGTGATTAGCTAAGTGTTAAATCAGGCTAAGAACTCTATAACACTCCATAGTAAAGATCTGTGACAACTAGTAACTGCCTAACAACACTCTAGCAACCACCCTAAGTACCTTAGCAACCGCCCTAGCAACCACCCCAAGTACCCTAGCAACCGCATAGCAACACCATAGCAACCACCCTGGATACCCTAGCAACGGCAAAGCAACACCTTAGCAACCACCCTGGGTACCATAGCAACCGCCCTAGCAACCACCCCGAGTACCCTGGCAACCGCATAGCAACACCTTAGCAACCACCCTGGGAACCCGAGCAACCGCCCTAGCAACCACCCCAGTTACCCTAGCAACCGCCCTAGCAACCACCCTAGCAACCACCCCTGTTACCTTAGCAACCGCATAGCAACACCTTAGCAACCACCCTGGGTACCCTAGCAACCACCCCGAGTACCCTAGCAACCACATAGCAACACCCTAGCAACCATCCCGGTTACCCTAGCAACCGCATAGCAACACCTTAGCAACCACCCTGGGTATCCTAGCAACCGCCCTAGCAACCACCCCGGTTACCCTAGCAACCGCATAGCAACACCCTAGAAACCACCCTGGGTACCCTAGCAACCGCCCTAGCAACCACCCCGACTACCCTAGCAACCGCATAGCAACACCCTAGCAACCATCCCGGTTACCCTAGCAACCGCACAGCAACACCTTAGCAACCACCCTGGGTACCATAGCAACCGCCCTAGCAACCACCCCGAGTACCCTAGCAACCGCATAGCAACACCTTAGCAACCACCCGGGGTACCCTAGCAACCGCATAGCAACACCTTAGCAACCACCCTGGGTACCATAGCAAACGCCCTAGCAACCACCGTGGGTACCCTAGCAACCACCCCGGTTACCCTAGCAACCGCATAGTAACACCCTAGCAACCACCCCGGTTACCCTAGCAACCGCATAGCAACACCTTAGCAACCACCCCGGGTACCCTAGCAACCGCCCCAGTTACCCTAGCAACTGCACAGCAACACCCTAGCAACCGAGTGCCGAGTTTTGCCACTGCAAGCACCACTCACATTTTCTTCAGGAAATGTACATGTCTAGTTATTATTATTATTATTATTATTATTATTATTCTTCCGTACGTTTTTCGGCGCGTAACTCGTCCCGCAGTTTTTGTCACAGACCCATGAAACGGGCGTCAAATCGTGTGGCCTATTCGGGAATGGTGTGCTATGACTTTTATAAGCGATCGGGTGTACGATGATCGTACACGGGGCGAAAAATCAGCCGAAAAATCCCATAGACAATGCATTACGGCCAACTTTGAGGGGTCGTAGCGCCGAGCGAGAATTTCGTAGAAACATGCGATTCACCACATCTGGAGAGGCTGGCAGGCTGTGCGAGAACATACCCCGCAATGGGGTCTAAGTTGTACCCCTGGGGCGCAAGAGCCCCCCAAAGTGGCCCCATTGACATACTATGGGGAGGGACGGCCCATTAAAAAGCATGTTTTTTTCCTACTATGGTAATTTACATAGGAATTTTGCATTGAACATAACTCTGGTTTACAGTGTCATAGAGGCATGGGGGAGGGCTCATTTAACTCAGCCAACCAATCAGACTCTCAGGATCACTGTGAAGCTGTCAAGCCACGCCCTAGCAACCATTTAGAGCACCCTAGCAACTGATCCCATAGACTGCCATTATAAAAGCCCAGATGGATATCTTTGGATCACAGTGTCATAGAGACATGGGGGTGGGCTCATTTGACTCAGGGCAGTTAACAGCCAATCATGAATCACCTTCACCACTTCCTAGCCACGCCCTAGCAACCACTATCGAGCACCCTAGCAACCCAAACCTGAAGAGGCATATCTTCAAATCTGAATGTCATAGAGACATGGGGGTTGGTTTATATCATTCATACTGGCAGGCAGCCTTTGGAGTGTCATCATTGGCAGCTGCCAAGCCACTCCCTAGCAACCAAACAGAGTACCCTAGCAACCATTTAGCAAGTCCTATATCTCTACATCAGAACATTGTAGAGACATGGGACTTGGTTCTTATGCTAGCAAATAGGAATCCTTAAGATGCTAGTCATGCTAGCAGTGAATAGCTACATGCTAATAGTGATTAGCTAAGTGCTAAATCAGGCTAAGAACTCTATAAGACTCCATAGTAATGATCTGTGACAACTAGTAACTGCCTAACAACACTCTAGCAACCACCCCAAGTACCTTAGCAACCGCCCTAGCAACCACCCCAAGTACCCTAGCAACCGCATAGCAACACCATAGCAACCACCCTGGATACCCTAGCAACGGCATAGCAACACCTTAGCAACCATCCTGGGTACCATAGCAACCGCCCTAGCAACCACCCCGAGTACCCTAGCAACCGCATAGCAACACCCTAGCAACCACCCCGGTTACCCTAGCAACCGCATAGCAACACCTTAGCAACCACCCTGGGTACCCTAGCAACCGCCCTAGCAACCACCCCGGTTACCCTAGCAACCGCATAGCAACACCCTAGCAACCACCCTGGATACCCTAGCAACCGCATAGCAACACCTTAGCAACCATCCTGGGTACCTTAGCAACCGCCCTAGCAACCACCCTGAGTATCCTAGCAACCGCATAGCAACACCTTAGCAACCACCCCGGTTACCCTAGCAACCGCATAGTAACACCTTAGCAACCACCCTGGGTACCCTAGCAACCGCCCTAGCAACCACCCCGGTTACCCTAGCAACCACATAGCAACACCCTAGCAACCACCCTGGGTACCCTAGCAACCGCATAGCAACACCTTAGCAACCACCCTGGATACCCTAGCAACCGCATAGCAACACCTTAGCAACCACCCTGAGTACCCTAGCAACCGCCCTAGCAACCACCCCGGTTACCCCAGCAACCGCATAGCAACACCCTAGCAACTGCATAGCAACACCCTAGCAACCACCCTGAGTACCCTAGCAACGGTCCTAGTAACCACCCCGAGTACCCTAGCAACCACCCCAGTTACCCTAGCAACTGCACAACAACACCCTAGCAACCGAGTGCCGAGTTTTGCCACCGCAAGCACCACTCACATTTTCTTCAGGAAATGTACATATCTAGTTAGGTTGGCTTGAGAAAGCCAACCTACTGATCTGCTACTTAAGCTTATTATTATTATTATTAGGTTGGCTTGAGAAAGCCAACCTACTGATCTGCTACTTAAGCTTATTATTAGGTTGGCTTGAGAAAGCCAACCTACTGATCTGCTACTTAAGCTTATTATTATTATTATTAAGTTGGCTTGAGAAAGCCAACTTACTGAAATGCTACTTAAACTTATTATTATTATTCTTCTTCTTCTGAGACTAAAATTATCAACTCTAACTCCTCCTAGAGCTTTAAATCTACAAACTCCAAACTCAGCCCAGATCTTTAAACTGATCTGAAGTTAGTTGCTATATCTTTTCTAACTGATCGGACTTACGGTTTTCCTAAAAATGGCGATTAAATTTGGGAAAAATCCCATAGACTTACATTGACGGAATGTTCAAATGAGCCAGCACTTTTTAAACTCCAACTGTCAATATCCCCAGAATCCTTTGAGCCTCAATCAAACCTCCCTTCTATGTACTGTATTTCTAATCCATTTAAACTCATTCAAACTCATCTATCTATCTATCTATCTATCTATCTATCTAAACTTTACTATCTATCTATCTATCTATCTATGGCTAGCAACCAGAAACATGCTAGCAACTTGCTAATCATGCTAGAAACATGCTAGCAACATGCTAACAACTTGCTAATCATGCTAGAAACATGCTAGCACCTTGCTAATCATGCTAGAAACATGCTAACAACTTGCTAATCATGCTAGAAACATGCTAGCAACTTGCTAATCATGCTAGAAACATGCTAGAAACATGCTAACAACTTGCTAATCATGCCACAAACATGCTAGCAACATGCTAAGAACTTGCTAATCATGCTAGAAACATGCTAGCAACTTGCTAATCATGCTAGAAACATGCTAATCATGTTAGAAACATGCTAGCAACTTGCTAATCATGTTAGAAACATGCTAACAACTTGCTAATCATGCTAGAAACATGTTGACAACTTGCTAATCATGCTAGCAACATGCTAACAACTTGCTAATCATGCTAGAAACATGCTAGCAACTTACTAATCATGTTAGAAACATGCTAGCAACTTGCTAATCATGCTAGAAACATGCTAATCATGTTAGAAACATGCTAGCAACTTGCTAATCATGTTAGAAACATGCTAACAACTTGCTAATCATGCTAGAAACATGTTGACAACTTGCTAATCATGCTAGCAACATGCTAACAACTTGCTAATCATGCTAGAAACATGCTAGCAACTTGCTAATCATGTTAGAAACATGCTAGCAACTTGCTAATCATGCTAGAAACATGCTAACAACTTGCTAATCATGCTAGAAACATGTTAGAAACATGCTAACAACTTGCTAATCATGCTAGCAACATGCTAACAACTTGCTAATCATGTTAGAAACATGCTAGCAACTTGCTAATCATGCTAGAAACATGCTAACAATCATGCTAGAAACATGCTAACAACTTGCTAATCATGCTAGAAACATGTTAACAACTTGCTAATCATGCTAGAACATGCTAACAACTTGCTAATCATGCTAGAAACATGCTAGCAACTTACTAATCATGTTAGAAACATGCTAGCAACTTGCTAATCATGCTAGAAACATGCTAACAACTTGATAATCACGCTAGCAACATGCTAACAACTTGCTAATCATGTTAGAAACATGCTAGCAACTTGCTAATCATGCTAGAAACATGCTAGCAACTTGCTAATCATGCTAGAAACATGCTAGCAACATGCTAGCAACATGCTAATCATGCTAGAAACATGCTAACAACTTGCTAATCATGCTAGAAACATGCTAGCAACTTGCTAATCATGCCAGAAACATGCTAGCAACATTCTAACAACTTGCTAATCATGCTAGAAACATTCTAACAACATGCTAGAAACATGTTAGCAAATGTATCTATTATCTATCTATCTATATTTCTATCTGTCTATCTATCTATATATCTGTCTGAGAGACTGCATTCAAACTTTAACCTTTTAAAACTACTTTAAACTTCAAACTATTTCAGACTAAAACCTATCCAAATGCAACTTTTTAAAACTTCTTAAACTTTTAAAACTTTTAAAACTTTTTAAAACTTTCTGGTCCGGCTTTCTCAAGCCAACTTAAAGTTTGTCTTGACGAACTTTTTTATCTAGTTATTATTATTATTCTTCTTAGCCAAATTTTCAAACGCTACTCCTCCTAGAGCTTTAACTCTACAAACTCCAAACTCAGCCTAGATCTTCAGACTGGTCTGACTCGAGTTGCTATATCTCTTCAAACTGATCGGACTTACGGTTTTCCTAAAAATGACGTTAAAAACTGGGAAAAATCCCATAGACTTACATTGACGGAATGTTCAAATGAGCCAACACTATTCAAATTTCAACTGTCAAAATCCCCAGAATCCTTTGAGACTCAATCAAGCTTCCCTTCTATGTACTGTATTTCTAATCCATTCAAACTCATTCAAACTCATCTATCTATCTATCTATCTATCTATCTATCACTAGCCAAACTAGAGTCATGCTAGTAGCCTGCTAATCATGCTAGTAACATGCTAGTAACTGGCTAATCATGCTAATAACATGCTAACAACATGCTAATCATGTTAGAAACAGACTAACAACATGCTAGTAACTTGCTAATCATGCTAGAAACATGCTAGCAACTTGCTAATCATGCTAGAAACATGCTAGCAACTTGCTAATCATGCTAGAAACATACTAGCAACTTGCTAATCATTCTAAAAACATGTTAGCAACTTGCTAATCATTCTAAAAACATGCTAGCAACTTGCTAACAACTTGCTAATCATGTTAAAAACATGCTAGAAACATGCTAATCATGCTAGAAACATGCTAGCAACTTGCTAATCATTCTAAAAACATGCTAGCAACTTGCTAATCATTCTAAAAACATGCTAGCAACTTGCTAACAACTTGCTAATCATGTTAAAAACTTGCTAACAACTTGCTAATCATGTTAAAAACATGCTAGAAACATGCTAATCATGCTAGAAACATGCTAGCAACTTGCTAACCATGCTAGAAACATGCTAGCAACTTGCTAATCATGCTAGAAACATACTAGCAACTTGCTAATCATTCTAAAAACATGCTAGCAACTTGCTAATCATGTTAAAAACATGCTAGAAACATGCTAATCATGCTAGAAACATGTTAGCAACTTGCTAATCATGCTAGAAACATGCTAGCAACTTGCTAATCATGTTAAGAACATGCTAGCAACATGCTAGCAACTTGCTAATCATGTTAAAAACATGTTAGCAACTTGCTAATCATGCTAGAAACATGCTAGCAACTTGCTAATCATGCTAGAAACATACTAGCAACTTGCTAATCATTCTAAAAACATGCTAGCAACTTGCTAACAACTTGCTAATCATGTTAGAAACATGCTAGCAACTTGTTAATCATGCTAGAAACATCCTTAGCAACCACCCTGGGCACCTTAACAACCGGCCTAGCAACCACCCCAAGTACCCTAGCAACCGCATAGCAACACCCTAGCAACCACCCTGGATACCTTAGCAACCGCATAGCAACACCCTAGCAACCACCCTAGCAACCACCCTGGATACCCTAGCAACCGCATAGCAACACCCTAGCAACCACCCTGGGTACCCTAGCAACCGCATAGCAACACCCTAGCAACCACTCCTGTTACCTTAGCAACTGCATAGCAACACCGTAGCAACCACCCCTGTTACCTTAGCAACCGCATAGCAACACCTTAGCAACCATCCTGGGTACCCTAGCAACCGCATAGCAACACCCTAGCAACCACCCTGGATACTTTAGCAACCGCATAGCAACACCCCAGCAACCACCCTGGATACCCTAGCAACGGCATAGCAACACCTTAGCAACCACCCTGGGTGCCTTAGCAACCGGCCTAGCAACCACCCCAAGTACCCTAGCAACCGCATAGCAACACCCTAGCAACCACCCCTGTTACCTTAGCAACCGCATAGCAACACCCTAGCAACCACCCTGGATACCTTAGCAACGGCATAGCAACACCCTAGCAACCATCCTGGATACCTTAGCAACCGCATAGCAACACCATAGCAACCACCCTGGATACCATAGCAACACCCTAGGAACCACCCCTGTTACCTTAGCAACCGGATAGCAACACCCTAGCAACCACCCCTGTTACCCTAGCAACCGCATTGCAACACCTTAGCAACCATCCTGGATACCCTAGCAATGGCATAGCAACACCCTAGCAACCACCCTTGGTACCCCAGCAACTGCATAGCAACACCCTAGCAACCACCCCTGTTATCATGTTAATAAAATGTTAAACATTTTAACAACATGCTAGTAAAATGCTAATCATGCTAGAATCATTCTAGTAACTTGTTAATTGTTATCTATCTACTTATCTATCTATCTATCTATCTATCTATCTATCTCTGACAGACTGTATTGCCTTCAAAACATTCAGACTTTAACCTTTTAAAACTACGTTAGACTTCAAACCATTACAGACTGAAAACCATCAAATGCAAAACTTTTTAAAACTTCGTAAACTTTTTAAACTATAAACTTTTCAAACTTTTTCAAACTTTATGGTCCAGCTTTCTCAAGCCAACCTAAAGTTTGTCTTGACAAACTTTACTATCTAGTCTAGTTATTATTATTATTCTTCTTAGCCAAATTTTCAAACGCTACTCCTCCTAGAGCTTTAACTCTACAAACTCCAAACTCAGCCCAGATCTTCAGACTGGTCTGACTCGAGTTGCTATATCTCTTCAAACTGATCGGACTTACGGTTTTCCTAAAAATGACGTTCAAAACTGGGAAAAATCCCATAGACTTACATTGACGGAATGTTCAAATGAGCCAACACTATTCAAATTTCAACTGTCAAAACTCCCAGAATCCTTTGAGACTCAATCAAGCTTCCCTTCTATGTACTGTATTTCTAATCCATTTAAACTCATTCAAACTCATGTATCTATATATCTTTCTATCTATCTATCTATCTATCTATCACTAGCCAAATTAGAGTCATGCTAGTAGCCTGCTAATCATGCTAGTAACTGGCTAATCATGCTAATAACATGCTAACAACATGCTAATCATGTTAGAAACAGACTAGCAACATGCCAGTAACTTGCTAATCATGCTAGAAACATGCTAGCAACTTGTTAATCATGCCAGAAACATGTTAACAACTTGCTAATCATGCTAGAAACATGCTAGCAACTTGCCAATCATTCTAAAAACATGCTAGCAACTTGCTAATCATTCTAAAAACATGCTAGCAACTTGCTAACAACTTGCTAATAATGTTAAAAACATGCTAGAAACATGTTAATCATGCTAGCAACATGCTAACAACTTGCTAATCATGCTAGAAACATGTTAACAACTTGCTAATCATGCTAGAAACATGCTAGCAACTTGCTAATCATTCTAAAAACATGCTAACAACTTGCTAACAACTTGCTAATAATGTTAAAAACATGCTAGTAGCCTGCTAATCATGTTAGTATAATGCTAGTAACTGGCTAATCATGCTAATAACAGGCTAACAACATGCTAATCATGTTAGAAACAGACTAACAACATGCTAGTAACTTGCTAATCATGTTAAAAATATGCTAGCAACATGCTAATCATGCTAGAAATATGCTAGCAACTTGCTAATCATGTTAGTAACATACTAGCAACATGCTAACAACTTGCTAATCATGCTAGCAACATGCTAACAACTTGCTAATCATGTTAGAAACATGCTAGCAACTTGCTAATCATGTTAGGAACATGCTAGCAACATGCTAATCATTCTAAAAACATGCTAGCAACATGCTAATCATGCTAGAAATATGCTAGCAACTTGCTAATCGTGCTAGCAACATGCTAACAACTTGCTAATCATGCTAGCAACATGCTAATCATGTTAGAAACATGCTAGCAACTTGCTAATCATGTTAGAAACATGCTAGTAACATGCTACTCATGCTAGAAACATACTAGCAACATGCTAGTCATGTTAGAAACATGCTAGCAACTTACTAATCATTTTAGAAACATGCTAACAACACGCTAACAACTTGCTAATAATGCTGGAAACATGCTAGCAACATGCTAATCATGCTAGAAACATGCTAGCAACTTGCTAATCATGCTTAAAACATGCTAGCAACAATTTCTATGTAATCCATCTATCTAAATTTTCAAACTTCAGGCTTTTACAACTGCTTTAAACTTTCAAGCTGGGCTTTCTCAAGCCAACCTAAAGTTTGTCTTGACGAACTTTTTTATCTAGTTATTATTATTCTTCTTAGCCAAATTTTCAAACGCTACTCCTCCTAGAGCTTTAACTCTTCAAACTCCAAACTCAGCCCAGATCTTCAGACTGGTCTGACTCGAGTTGCTATATCTCTTCAAACTGATCGGACTTACGGTTTTCCTAAAAATGACGTTTAAAACTGGGAAAAATCCCATAGACTTACATTGACGGAATGTTCAAATGAGCCAACACTATTCAAATTTCAACTGTCAAAATCCCCAGAATCCTTTGAGCCTCAATCAAACTTCCCTTCTATGTACTGTATTTCTAATCCATTCAAACTCATTCAAACTCATTCAAACTCATCTATCTATCTATCTATCTATCTATCACTAGCCAAACTAGAGTCATGCTAGTAGCCTGCTAATCATGCTAGTAACATGCTAGTAACTGGCTAATCATGCTAATAACATGCTAACAACATGCTAATCATGTTAGAAACAGACTAACAACATGCTAGTAACTTGCTAATCATGCTAGAAACATGCTAGCAACTTGCTAATCATGCTAGAAACATGCTAGCAACTTGCTAATCATGCTAGAAACATACTAGCAACTTGCTAATCATTCTAAAAACATGTTAGCAACTTGTTAATCATTCTAAAAACATGCTAGCAACTTGCTAATCATTCTAAAAACATGCTAGCAACTTGCTAATCATGTTAAAAACATGCTAGAAACATGCTAATCATGCTAGAAACATGCTAGCAACTTGCTAATCATGCTAGAAACATGCTAGCAACTTGCTAATCATGTTAAGACCATGCTAGCAACATGCTAGCAACTTGCTAATCATGCTAGAAACATGCTAGCAACTTGCTAATCATGCTAGAAACATACTAGCAACTTGTTAACAACTTGCTAATCATGTTAGAAACATGCTAGCAACTTGCTAATCATGCTAGAAACATGCTAGCAACTTGCTAATC
This sequence comes from Cirrhinus mrigala, assembly GCA_036247105.1. Taxonomy (NCBI): domain Eukaryota; kingdom Metazoa; phylum Chordata; class Actinopteri; order Cypriniformes; family Cyprinidae; genus Cirrhinus; species Cirrhinus mrigala. The sequence goes on from JAMKFB010000745.1 coordinate 19,244, forward strand.
ATTCTAAAAACATGCTAGCAACTTGCTAACAACTTGCTAATCATGTTAGAAACATGCTAGCAACTTGTTAATCATGCTAGAAACATCCTTAGCAACCACCCTGGGCACCTTAACAACCGGCCTAGCAACCACCCCAAGTACCCTAGCAACCGCATAGCAACACCATAGCAACGACTCCTGTTACCTTAGCAACTGCATAGCAACACCCTAGCAACCACCCTGGATACCTTAGCAACCGCATAGCAACACCCTAGCAACCACCCTAGCAACCACCCTGGATACCCTAGCAACCGCATAGCAACACCCTAGCAACCACCCTGGGTACCCTAGCAACCGCATAGCAACACCCTAGCAACCACCCTGGATACCCTAGCAACGGCATAGCAACACCTTAGCAACCACCCTGGGTATCTTAGCAACCGGCCTAGCAACCACCCCAAGTACCCTAGCAACCGCATAGCAACACCCTAGCAACCACCCCGTTACCTTAGCAACCGCATAGCAACACCCTAGCAACCACCCCGTTACCTTGGCAACCGCATAGCAACACCCTAGCAACCACCTGTTATCATGTTAATAAAATGTTAAACATGTTAACAACATGCTAGTAAAATGCTAATCATGCTAGAATCATTCTAGTAACTTGCTAATTGTTATCTATCTACTTATCTATCTATCTATCTATCTATCATCTAACCATTACTATCTATCTATCTATCTATCTCTGACAGACTGTATTGCCTTCAAAACATTCAAACTTTAACCTTTTAAAACTACTTTAGACTTCAAACCATTACAGACTGAAAACCGTCAAATGCAAAACTTTTTAAAACTTTGTAAACTTTTTAAACTATAAACTTTTCAAACTTTTTCAAACTTTCTGGTCCAGCTTTCTCAAGCCAACCTAAAGTTTGTCTTGACAAACTTTACTATCTAGTTATTATTATTCTTCTGAGACTAAAATTTCCAAACGCTACTCCTCCTAGAGCTTTAACTCTACAAACTCCAAACTCACCCCAGATCTTCAGACTGGTCTGACTCGAGTTGCTATATCTTTTCTAACTGATCAGACTTACGATTTTCCTAAAACTGACGATTAAAATTGGGAAAAATCCCATAGACTTACATTGATGGAATGTTCAAATGAGCCAACACTTTTCAAATTTCAACTGTCAAAACTCCCAGAATCCTTTGAGACTCAATCAAGCTTCCCTTCTATGTACTGTATTTCTAATCCATTTAAACTCATTCAAACTCATCTATTTATCTATCTATCATCTAACCATTACTATCTATCTATCTATCTATCTATCTATCTATCTATCTATCTATCTATCTATCTATCTCTCTCTCTCTCTCTATCAATCATCTAACCATTACTATCTATCTATCTATCTATCTATCTATTTATCTATCATCTAACCATTTCTATCTATCATCTATCTATCTCTCTATTTATCTATCATCTAACCATTACTATCTATCTATCTATCTATCTATCTATCTATCTATCTATCTATCTATCTATCTATCTATCATCTAACTATTACTATCTATCTATCTATCTATCTATCTATCATCTAACCATTACTATCTATCTATCTATCTATCTATCTATCTATCTATCTATCATCTAACCATTACTATCTATCTCTCTATCTATGGCTAGCAAACAGAATCATGCTAGTAACTTACTAATCATGCTAGAAACATGCTAGCAACTTGCTAATCATGTTAAAAACATGCTAGCAACTTTGCTAATCATGCCAGAAACATGCTAGCAACTTTGCTAATCATGCTAGAAACATGCTAACAACTGGCTAATCATGCAAAAAACATGCTAGCAACATGCTAACAACTTGCTAATCATGCTAGTAACATGCTAACGACATGCTAGTAACTTGCTAATCATGCTAGTAACATGCTAGTAACTTGCCAATCATGCTAGCAACATGCTAACAACCTGCTAATCATGCTATCAACATGCTAACAACTTGCTAATCATGCTAGTAACATGCTAATCATGCTAGAAACAGACTAGGAACATGCTAGTAACTTGCTAATCATGTTAGAATCTATCTATCTATCTATCTATCTATCTATCTATCAATCTATCTATCTGTCTGTCTGTCTGTCTGTCTATCTGACAGACTGAATTCAAACTTTAAAACTTCAAACTATTTCAGACTGAAAACCATCCAAACTTAAAACTTTTTAAAACTTCTTAAACTTCTTAAACTTCTTAAACTTCTTAAACTTTTTGAACTTTTCAAACTTTTTAAAACTTTCTGGTCCGGCTTTCTCAAGCCAACTTAAAGTTTGTCTTGACAAACTTTTTTATCTAGTTATTATTCTTCTTCTTATTTTTCTTCCGTATAGAATTTCGGCGCGTAACTCGTCCCGCACCGTTTGTCACAGACCTATGAAACGGGCGTCAAATCGTGCGGCCTATACGGGAATGGTGTGCTATGACTTTTATAAGCGATCGGGTGTACGATGATCATACACGGGGCGAAAAATCAGCCGAAAAAATCCCACAGACAATGCATTGCGGCCAACTTTGACGGTTCGTAGCGCCGAGCGAGAATTTCGTAGAAACATGCGATTCACCACATTTGGAGAGGCTGGCAGGCTGTGCGAGAACATACCCCACAATGGGGTATAAGTTGTACCCCTGGGGTGCAAGAGCCCCCCAAAGTGGCCCCATTGACATACTATGGGGAGGGACGGCCCATTAAAAAGCATGTTTTTTTCCTACTATGGTAATTTACATAGGAATTTTGCATTAAACATAACTCTGCATCACAATGTCATAGAGACATGGGGGAGGGCTCATTTAACTCAGACAACCAATCAGACTCTCAGGATCACCGATAAGCTGTCAAGCCACGCCCTAGCAACCATTTAGAGCACCCTAGCAACTGATCCCATAGACTGCCATTATAAAAGCCCAGATGAATATCTTTGGATCACAGTGTCACAGAGACATGGGGGTGGGCTCATTTGACTCAGGGCAGTAAACAGCCAATCATGAATCACCTTTACCACTTCCTAGCCACGCCCTAGCAACCACTATTGAGCACCCTAGCAATGAAAACCCACACAGACATATCTTCAAATCTGAATGTCATAGAGACATGGAGGTTGATTTATATCATTCATACTGGCAAGCAGCCTTTGGAGTATCATCATTGGCAGCTGCCAAGCCACTCCCTAGCAACCAAACAGAGTACCCTAGCAACCATCTAGCAAGACCTATATCTTTGCATCAGAACATCGTAGAGACATGGGAATTGGTTCTTTTGACTCGTGCTAGCAAATAGGATTTTTAAGATGCTAGCCATGCTAACAGTGAACAGCTACATGCTAATAGTGATTAGCTAAGTGCTAGATCAGGCTAAGAACTCCATAACACTCCATAGTAATGATCTGTGAGAACTAGTAACTGCCTAACAACACTCTAGCAACCACCCCAAGTACCTTAGCAACCGCCCTAGCAACCACCCCAAGTACCCTAGCAACACCCTAGCAACCACCCTGGATACCCTAGCAACGGCATAGCAACACCTTAGCAACCACCCTGGGTACCATAGCAACCGCCCTAGCAACCACCCTGAGTACCCTAGCAACCGCATAGCAACACCCTAGCAACCACCCCGGTTACCCTAGCAACCGCATAGCAACACCTTAGCAACCACCCTGGGCACCCTAGCAACCGCCCTAGCAACCGCCCTGGTTACCCTAGCAACCGCATAGCAACACCCTAGCAACCACCCTGGATACCCTAGCAACGGCATAGCAACACCTTAGCAACCACCCTGGGTACCCTAGCAACCGCCCTAGCAACCACCCCGGTTACCCTAGCAACCACATAGCAACACCCTAGCAACCGCATAGCAACACCCTAGCAACCACCCCGGTTACCCTAGCAACCGCATAGCAACACCTTAGCAACCACCCTGGTTACCCTAGCAACCGCCCTAGCAACCACCCCGGTTACCCTAGCAACCGCAGAGCAACACCCTAGCAACTGAGTGCCGAGTTTTGCCACTGCAAGCACCACTCACATTTTCTTCAGGAAATGTACATATCTAGTTAGTGGTGCTTGCCAAAGGCGAAGCATCACTATTACTATTCTGCGTGCTTATTATTATTATTATTATTATTATAGATTCCGTACAAATTTCGGCGCGTAACTTGTCCCGCAGTTTTTGTCACAGACCCACGAAACGGGCGTCAAATCGTGCGGCCTATTCGGGAATGGTGTGCTATGACTTTTATAAGCGATCGGGCGTACGATGATCGTACACGGGACGAAAAATCGCCCGAAAAATCCCATAGACTTAACATTGCGGCCAACTTTGACGGGTCGTAGCGCAGAGCGAGAATTTCGTAGAAACATGTGATTCACCACATTTGGAGAGGCTGGCAAGCTGTGCGAGAACATACCCCGCATTGGGGTATAAGTTGTACCCCTGGGGCGCAAGAGCCCCCCAAATTTTCCCATTGACTTACAATGGGGAGGGACGGCCCATTAAAAAGCATGTGTTTTTTCTAACTATGGTAATTTACATAGGAATTTTGCATTGAACATAACTATGGTTTACAGTGTCATAGAGACATGGGGGAGGGCTCATTTAACTCAGACAACCAATCAGACTCTTAGGATCACTCTGAAGCTGTCAAGCCACGCCCTAGCAACTATTTAGTGCACCCTAGCAACTGATCGCATAGACCACCATTATAAATGGATAGATGGATATCTTTGGATCACAGTGTCATAGAGACATGGGGGTGGGTTCATTTGATTTGGGGCAGCAAACAGCCAATCATGAATCACCATAGACACTTCCTAGCCACGCCCTAGCAACCACTATCGAGCACCCTAGCAACCCAAACCTGAAGAGGCATATCTTCAAATCTGAATGTCATAGAGACATGGGGGTTGGTTTATATCATTCATACTGGCAGGCAGCCTTTGGAGTGTCATCATTGGCAGCTGCCAAGCCACTCCCTAGCAACCAAACAGAGTACCCTAGCAACCATTTAGCAAGTCCTATATCTCTACATCAGAACATTGTAGAGACATGGGACTTGGTTCTTATGCTAGCAAATAGGAATCCTTAAGATGCTAGTCATGCTAGCAGTGAATAGCTACATGCTAATAGTGATTAGCTAAGTGCTAAATCAGGCTAAGAACTCTATAAGACTCCATAGTAATGATCTGTGACAACTAGTAACTGCCTAACAACACTCTAGCAACCACCCCAAGTACCTTAGCAACCGCCCTAGCAACCACCCCAAGTACCCTAGCAACCACATAGCAACACCATAGCAACCACCCTGGATACCCTAGCAACGGCATAGCAACACCTTAGCAACCATCCTGGGTACCATAGCAACCGCCCTAGCAACCACCCCGAGTACCCTAGCAACCGCATAGCAACACCCTAGCAACCACCCCAGTTACCCTAGCAACCGCATAGCAACTCCTTAGCAACCACCCTGGGTACCCTAGCAACCACCCTAGCAACCACCCTGGATACCCTAGCAACGCCCTAGCAACCACCCAGGTTACCCTAGCAACCACATAGCAACAACTTAGCAACCACCCCGGTTACCCTAGCAACCACATAGCAACACCCTAGCAACCACCCCGGTTACCCTAGCAACCGCATAGCAACACCCTAGCAACCACCCCGGTTACCTTAGCAACCGTATAGTAACACCTTAGCAACCACCCTGGGTACCCTAGCAACTGCCCTAGCAACCATCCTGGGTACCCTAGCAACCACCCCAATTACCCTAGCAACTGCATAGCAACACCCTAGCAACCACCCTAAGTACCCTAGCAATGGTCCTAGTAACCACCCCGAGTACCCTAGCAACCACCCCAGTTACCCTAGCAACTGCACAGCAACACCCTAGCAACCGAGTGCCGAGTTTTGCCACGGCAAGCACCACTCACATTTTCTTCAGGAAATGTACATATCTAGTGTTACTATTACTATTCGCTTTGACAAAACTTCGGCGCATAACTCGTCCCGCACCGTTCGTCGCAGACCCATGAATGAGGTGTCAAATCGTGCGGCTTATTGAGGAAAGGTGTGCTATGACTTTTCTAAGCGATCGGGTGTACGATGATTGTACAGCGGGCGAACATTTTGGGCAAAAAGCCCCATAGACTTACAATGGTGGAATGTTCATGAATTTGAATCTCAACTGTCACTTTCTCTCACACACATACACACATGCAGGGCCTTAGGAACCCTTTCTCTAACTCTCTCATACTCATTTGACTTTTCAAGTAACCAACAAGTCACACCCTAGCAACCACTTACAGCACCCTAGCAATCGAGTGCCGAGTTTTGCCACGGCAAGCACCACTCACATTTTCTTCAGGAAATGTACATATCTAGTATTACTATTACTATTCGCCCTGACAAAACTTCGGCGCGTAACTCGTCCCGCACCGTTTGTCACAGACCCATGAATGAGGTGTCAAATCGACCGGCTTACTGGGGAGAGGTGTGCTATGACTTTTCTAAGCGTTTGGGCATACGATGATCGTACAGCGGGCGAAAAAGTGGGCTAAAAAATCCCATAGACTTACAATGGCAGAATATTCATGAATTTGAATCTCAACTGTCACTTTCTCTCACATTCATTTGACTTATCTTTCAGGTAACCAATGAGTAATGACCTATGATCTTCGTAGCCACACCCTAGCAACCGCTTACAGCCCCCTAGCAACCGAGGGCCGAGTTTTGCCACTGCAAGCACCACTCACATTTTCTTCAGGAAATGTACATATCTAGTTAGTGGTGCTTGCCAAAGGCAAAGCATCACTATTATTATCTCACATACTTATTAGTGGTGCTTGCCATAGGCAAAGCATCACTATTACTATTCTGCGTGCTTATTATTATTATTATTATTATTATTATTATAGATTCCGTACAAATTTCGGCGCGTAACTTGTCCCGCAGTTTTTGTCACAGACCCACGAAACGGGCGTCAAATCGTGCGGCCTATTCGGGAATGGTGTGCTATGACTTTTATAAGCGATCGGGTGTACGATGATCGTACACGGGGCGAAAAATCGCCCGAAAAATCCCATAGACTTAACATTGCGGCCAACTTTGACGGGTCGTAGCGCCGAGCAAGAAATTCGTAGAAACACGTGATTCACCACATTCGGAGAGGCTGGCAGGCTGTGCGAGAACATACCCCACAATGGGGTATAAGTTGTACCCCTGGGGCGCAAGAGCCCCCCAAATTTCCCCATTGACATACTATGGGGAGGGACGGCCCATTAAAAAGCATGTGTTTTTCCTACTATGGTAATTTACATAGGAATTTTGCATTGAACATAACTCTGGTTTACAGTGTCATAGAGACATGGGGGAGGGCTCATTTAACTCAGCCAACCAATCAGACTCTCAGGATCACTGATAAGCTGTCAAGCCACGCCCTAGCAACCATTTAAAGCACCTTAGCAACTGATCCCATAGACTTCCATTATAAAAGCCCAGATGGATATCTTTGGATCACAGTGTCATAGAGACATGGGGGTGGGCTTGTTTGACTCGGGGCAGCAAACAGCCAATCATGAATCACTATAGACAATTCCTAGCCACGCCCTAGCAACCACTATTGAGCACCCTAGCAACCCAAACCCACACAGGCATATCTTCAAATCTGAATGTCATAGAGACATGGGGGTTGGTTTATATCATTCATACTGGCAGGCAGCCTTTGGAGTATCATCATTGGCAGCTTTTAAGCCACTCCCTAGCAACCAAACAGAGTACCCTAGCAACCATTTAGTAAGTCCTATATCTCTACATCAGAACATCGTAGAGACATGGAACTTGGTTCTTTTGACTCATGCTAGCAAATAGGAATCCTTAAGTTGCTAGTCATGCTAGCAGTGAATAGCTATATGCTAATAGTGATTAGCTAAGTGCTAAATCAGGCTAAGAACTCTATAACACTCCATAGTAATGATCTGTGACAACTAGTAACTGCCTAACAACACTCTAGCAACCACCCCAAGTACCTTAGCAACCGCCCTAGCAACCACCCCAAGTACCCTAGCAACCGCCCTAGCAACCACCCCGGTTACCCTAGCAACCGCATAGCAACACCCTAGCAACCACCCTGGATACCCTAGCAACCGCATAGCAACAGCTTAGCAACCACCCTGAGTACCCTAGCAACCGCCCTAGCAACCACCCCGGTTACCCTAGCAACCGCATAGCAACACCTTAGCAACCACCTTGGGTACCCTAGCAACCGCCCTAGCAACCACCCCTGTTACCCTAGCAACCGCATAGCAACACCCTAGCAACCACCCTGGATACCCTAGCAACGGCATAGCAACACCTTAGCAACCATCCTGGGTACCTTAGCAACCGCCCTAGCAACCACCCCGAGTACCCTAGCAACCGCATAGCAACACCCTAGCAACCACCCCAGTTACCCTAGCAACCGCATAGCAACACCCTAGCAACCACCCTGGTTACCCTAGCAACCGCATAGTAACACCTTAGCAACCACCCTGGGTACCCTAGCAACCGCTCTAGCAACCACCCCGGCTACCCTAGCAACGGCATAGCAACACCCTAGCAACCACCCTAGCACCTACCCCAGTTACCCTAGCAACCGCATAGCAACACCCTAGCAACCACCCCGGTTACCCTAGCAGCCACCCTGGCAACCGCATAGCAACCGCATAGCAACACTCTAGCAACCGAGTCCCGAGTTTTGCCACGGCAAGCACCACTCACATTTTCTTCAGGAAATGTACATATCTAGTTATTATTATTATTCTTATAGATTCCGTACAAATTTCGGCGCGTAACTCGTCCCGCAGTTTGTGTCACAGACCCACGAAACGGGCGTCAAATCATGTGGCCTATTGAGGAAAGATGTGCTATGACTTTTATAAGCGACCGGGTGTACGATGATCGCACACGGGGCGAAAAATCGCCCGAAAAATCGCATAGACTTAACATTGCGGCCAACTTCGACGGGGCGTAGCGCCGAGCAAGAAATTCGTAGAAACACATGATTCACCACATTTGGAGAGGCTGGCAGGCTGTGCCAGAACATACCCCGCAATGGGGTATAAGTTGTACCCCTGGGGCGCAAGAGCCCCCCAAAGTGGCCCCATTGACTTACTATGGGGAGGGACGGCCCATTAAAAAGCATGTTTTTTTCCTACTATGGTAATTTACATAGGAATATTGCACTGAACATAACTCTGGTTTACAGTGTCATAGAGACATGGGGGAGGGCTCATTTAACTCAGCCAACCAATCAGACTCTCAGGATCACTGTGAAGCTGTCAAGCCACGCCCTAGCAACCATTTAGAGCACCCTAGCAACTGATCCCATAGACTGCCATTATGAAAGACCCAGATGGATATCTTTGGATCACAGTGTCATAGAGACGTGGGGGTGGGCTCGTTTGACTCAGGGCAGTTAACAGCCAATCATGAATCACCTTCACCACTTCCTAGCCACGCCCTAGCAACCACTATAGAGCACCCTAGCAACCCAAACCCACACAGGCATATCTTCAAATCTGAATATCATAGAGACATGGGGGTTGGTTTATATCATTCATACAGGCAGGCAGCCTTTGGAGTGTCATCATTGGCAGCTTTTAAGTCACTCCCTAGCAACCAAACAGAGTACCCTAGCAACCATTTAGCAAGACCTATATCTCTCCATCAGAACATCGTAGAGACATGGAACTTGGTTCTTTTGGCTCATGCTAGCAAATAGGAATCCTTAAGTTGCTAGTCATGCTAGCACTGAATAGCTACATGCTAATAGTGATTATCTAAGTGCTAAATCAGGCTAAGAACTCCATAACACTCCATAGTAATGATCTGTGACAACTAGTAACTGCCTAACAACACTCTAGCAACCACCCCAAGTACCTTAGCAACCGCCCTAGCAACCACTCCAAGTACCCTAGCAACCGCATAGCAACACCATAGCAACCACCCTGGATACCCTAGCAACGGCATAGCAACACCTTAGCAACCACCCTAGCAACCACCCCGAGTACCCTAGCAACCGCATAGCAACACCCTAGCAACCACCCCAGTTATCCTAGCAACGGCATAGCAACACCTTAGCAACCACCCTAGCAACCACCCCGAGTACCCTAGCAACCGCATAGCAACACCCTAGCAACCACCCCGGTTACCCTAGCAACCGCATAGCAACACCTTAGCAACCACCCTGGGTACCCTAGCAACCACCCCGGTTACCCTAGCAACCGCATAGCAACACCCTAGCAACCACCCCAGTTACCCTAGCAACCGCATAGCAACACCCTAGCAACCACCCCGGTTACCCTAGCAACCGCATAGCAACACCTTAGCAACCACCCTGGGTACCCTAGCAACCGCCCTAGCAACCACCCCGGTTACCCTAGCAACCGCATAGCAACACCCTAGCAACCACCCCGGTTACCCTAGCAACCGCATAGCAACACTCTAGCAACCACCCCGGTTACCCTAGCAACCGCATAGCAACACCTTAGCAACCACCCTGGGTACCCTAGCAACTGCCCTAGCAACCACCCCGGTTACCCTAGCAACCACATAGCAACACCTTAGCAACCACCCTGGGCACCCTAGCAACCGCCCTAGCAACCATCCTGTGTCCCCTAGCAACCACCCCAATTACCCTAGCAACTGCATAGCAACACCCTAGCAACCACCCTGAGTACCCTAGCAACGGTCCTATTAACCACCCCGAGTACCCTAGCAACCACCCCAGTTACCCTAGCAACTGCACAGCAACACCCTAGCAACCGAGTGCCGAGTTTTGCCACTGCAAGCACCACTCACATTTTCTTCAGGAAATGTACATATCTAGTTAGTGGTGCTTGCCATAGGCAAAGCATCACTATTACTATTCTGCGTGCTTATTATTATTATTAGTGGTGCTTGCCAAAGGCAAAGCATCACTATTACTATCTCACATACTTATTATTATTATTCTTCTTCTTATTTTTCTTCCGTATAGAATTTCGGCGCGTAACTCGTCCCGCACCGTTTGTCACAGACCTATGAAACGGGCGTCAAATCGTGCGGCCTATACGGGAATGGTGTGCTATGACTTTTATAAGCGATCGGGTGTACGATGATCGTACACGGGGCGAAAAATCAGCCGAAAAAATCCCATAGACAATGCATTGCGGCCAACTTTGACGGGTCGTAGCGCCGAGCGAGAATTTCGTAGAAACATGCGATTCACCACATTTGGAGAGGCTGGCAGGCTGTGCGAGAACATACCCCACAATGGGATATAAGTTGTACCCCTGGGGCGCAAGAGCCCCCCAAAGTGGCCCCATTGACTTACTATGGGGAGGGACGGCCCATTAAAAAGCATGTTTTTTTCCTACTATGGTAATTTACATAGGAATTTTCCATTAAACATAATTCTGGTTTACAGTGTCATAGAGACATGGGGGAGGGCTCATTTAACTCAGACAACCAATCAGACTCTCAGGATCACTGATAAGCTGTCAAGCCACGCCCTAGCAACCATTTAGAGCGCCCTAGCAACTTATCCCATAGACTGCCATTATAAAAGCCCAGATGGATATCTTTGGATCACAGTGTCATAGAGACATGGGGGTGGGCTCATTTGACTCAGGGCAGTTAACAGCCAATCATGAATCACCTTCACCACTTCCTAGCCACGCCCTAGCAACCACTATCGAGCACCCTAGCAACCCAAATCCACACAGGCATATCTTCAAATCTGAATGTCATAGAGACATGGGGGTTGGTTTATATCATTCATGCTGGCAGGCAGCCTTAGGAGTGTCATCATTGGCAGCTTTTAAGCCACTCCCTAGCAACCAAACAGAGTACCCTAGCAACCATCTAGCAAGACCTATATCTTTGCATCAGAACATCGTAGAGACATGGGAATTGGTTCTTTTGACTCATGGTAGGAAATAGGATTCTTAAGATGCTAGCCATGCTAACAGTGAACAGCTACATGCTAATAGTGATTAGCTAAGTGCTAAATCAGGCTAATAACTCTATAACACTCCATAGTAATGATCTGTGACAACTAGTAACTGCCTAACAACACTCTAGCAACCACCCCAAGTACCTTAGCAACCGCCCTAGCAACCACCCCAAGTACCCTAGCAACCGCCCTAGCAACCACCCCGGTTACCCTAGCAACCGCATAGCAACACCCTAGCAACTTCCCCGGTTACCCTAGCAACCGCATAGCAACACCTTAGCAACCATCCTGGGAGCCCTAGCAACCGCCCTAGCAACAACCCCGAGTACCCTAGCAACCGCATAGCAACACCCTAGCAACCACCCTGGATACCCTAGCAATGGCATAGCAACACCTTAGCAACCATCCTGGGTACCTTAGCAACCGCCCTAGCAACCACCCCGAGTACCCTAGCAACCACCCTAGCAACCACCCCGGTAACCCTAGCAACCGCATAGCAACACCATAGCAACCACCCCGGTTACCTTAGCAACCGCATGGCAACACCCTAGCAACCACCCCGGTTACCCTAGCAACCGCATAGCAACACCTTAGCAACCACCCTGGGTACCCTAGCAACCGCCCTAGCAACCACCCCGGTTACCCTAGCAACTGCATAGCAACAACCTAGCAACCACCCTGGATACCCTAGCAACCACCCCGGTTACCCTAGCAACTGCATAGCAACAACCTAGCAACCACCCTGGATACCCTAGCAACCGCATAGCAACACCTTAGCAACTACCCTGGGTACCCTAGCAACCGCCCTAGCAACCATCCTGGGTACCCTAGCAACCATCCCAATTACCCTAGCAACTGCATAGTAACACCCTAGCAACCACCTTGAGTACCCTAGCAACGGTCCTAGTAACCACCCCGAGTACCCTAGCAACCACCCCAGTTACCCTAGCAACTGCACAGTAACACCCTAGCAACCGAGTGCCAAGTTTTGCCACTGCAAGCACCACTCACATTTTCTTCAGGAAATGTACATATCTAGTTAGTGGTGCTTGCCAAAGGCAAAGCATCACTATTACTATGCTGTGTGCTTATTATTATTATTATTCTTCCGTACAAATTTCGGCGCGTAACTCGTCCCGCAGTTTTTGTCACAGACCCATGAAACGGGCGTCAAATCGTGCGGCCTATTCGGGAATGGTGTGCTATGACTTTTATAAGCGATCGGGGGTACGATGATCGTACACGGGGCGAAAAATCAGCCGAAAAATCCCATAGACAATGCATTACGGCCAACTTTGAGGGGTCGTAGCGCCAACCAAGAATTTCGTAGAAACATGCAATTCACCACATCTGGAGAGGCTGGCAGGCTGTGCGAGAACATACCTCGCAATGGGGTATAAGTTGTACCCCTGGGGCGCAAGAGCCCCCCAAAGTGGCCCCATTGACTTACTATGGGGAGGGATGGCCCATTAAAAAGCATGTTTTTTTCCTACTATGGTAATTTACATAGGAATTTTGCATTAAACATAACTCTGCATCACAATGTCATAGAGACATGGGGGAGGGCTCATTTAACTCAGACAACCAATCAGACTCTCAGGATCACTGTGAAGCTGTCAAGCCACGCCCTAGCAACCATTTAGAGCACCCTAGCAACTGATCCCATAGACTACCATTATAAAAGCCCAGATGGATATCTTTGGATCACAGTGTCATAGAGACATGGGGGTGGGCTCATTTGACTCAGGGCAGTTAACAGCCAATCATGAATCACCTTCACCACTTCCTAGCCACGCCCTAGCAACCACTATCGAGGACCCTAGCAACCCAAATCCACACAGGCATATCTTCAAATCTGAACGCCATAGAGACATGGGGGTTGGTTTATATCATTCATGCTGGCAGGCAGCCTTTGGAGTGTCATCATTGGTAGCTGCCAAGCCACTCCCTAGCAACCAAACAGAGTACCCTAGCAACCATTTAGCAAGACCTATATCTTTGCATCAGAACATCGTAGAGATATGGGACTTGCTTCTTTTGACTCATGCTAGCAAATAGGAATCCTTAAGATGCTAGTCATGCTAGCAGCGAATAGCTACATGCTAATAGTGATTAGCTAAGTGCTAAATCAGGCTAAGAACTCTATAACACTCCATAATAATGATCTGTGACAACCAGTAACTGCCTAACAACACTCTAGCAACTACCCCAAGCACCTTAGCAACCGCCCTAGCAACCACCCCAAGTACCCTAGCAACCACATAGCAACACCCTAGCAACCACCCTGGATACCCTAGCAACGGCATAGCAACACCTTAGCAACCACCCTGGGTACCTTAGCAACCGCCCTAGCAACCACCCCGAGTATCCTAGCAACCGCATAGCAACACCCTAGCAACCACCCCGGTTACCCTAGCAACCGCATAGCAACACCTTAGCAACCACCCTGGGTACCCTAGCAACCGCCCTAGCAACCACCCCGGTTACCCTAGCAACCGCATAGCAACACCCTAGCAACCACTCTGGATACCCTAGCAACCGCATAGCAACACCTTAGCAACCACCCTGGGTACCATAGCAACCACCCTAGCAACCACCCCGGTTACCCTAGTAACCGCATAGCAACACCTTAGCAACCACCCTGGGTACCCTAGCAACCGCCCTAGCAACCACCCCGAGTACCCTAGCAACCGCATAGCAAAACCTTAGCAACCACCCCGGTTACCCTAGCAACCGCATAGCAACACCCTAGCAACCACCCTGGCTACCCTAGCAACTGCCCTAGCAACCACCCCGGTTACCCTAGCAACCGCATAGCAACACCCTAGCAACCACCCTGCGTACCCTAGCAACCGCCCTAGCAACCACCCCGAATACCCTAGCAACACCCTAGCAACCACCCCAAGTACCCTAGCAACCGCATAGCAACACCCTAGCAACCGAGTGCCGAGTTTTGCCACGGCAAGCACCACTCACATTTTCTTCAGGAAATGTACATATCTAGTATTACTATTACTATTCGCCCTGACAAAACTTCGGCGCGTAACTCGTCCCGCACCGTTTGTCACAGACCCATGAATGAGGTGTCAAATCGACCGGCTTACTGGGGAGAGGTGTGCTATGACTTTTCTAAGCGTTTGGGCATACGATGATCGTACAGCGGGCGAAAAAGTGGGCTAAAAAATCCCATAGACTTACAATGGCAGAATATTCATGAATTTGAATCTCAACTGTCACTTTCTCTCACATTCATTTGACTTGTCTTTCAGGTAACCAATGAGTAATGACCTATGATCTTCGTAGCCACACCCTAGCAACCGCTTACAGCCCCCTAGCAACCGAGGGCCGAGTTTTGCCACTGCAAGCACCACTCACATTTTCTTCAGGAAATGTACATATCTAGTATTACTATTACTATTCGCCCTGACAAAACTTCGGCGCGTAACTCGTCCCACACCGTTTGTCACAGACCCATGAATGAGGTGTCAAATCGACCGGCTTACTGGGGAGAGGTGTGCTATGACTTTTCTAAGCGTTCGGGCGTACGATGATCGTACAGCGGGCGAAAAAGTGGGATAAAAAATCCCATAGACTTACAATGGCAGAATGTTCATGAATTTGAATCTCAACTGCCACTTTCTCTGACATTCATTTGATTTATCTTTCAGGTAACCAATGAGTAATGACCTATGATCTTCGTAGCCACACCCTAGCAACCGCTTACAGCCCCCTAGCAACCGAGGGCAGAGTTTTGCCACTGCAAGCACCACTCACATTTTCTTCAGGAAATGTACATATCTAGTGTTACTATTACTATTCGCCCTGACAAAACTTTGGCGCGGAACTTGTCCCGCGCCGTTTGTCGTAGACCCATGAATGAGGTGTCAAATCGTGCGGCTTATTGGGGAGAAGTGTGCTATGACTTTTCTAAGTAATCGGGCGTACGATGTTCACACAGTGTATGAAAAAGCAGGCAAAAAAATCCCATAGACTTACAATGGTGGAATGTTCATGAATTTAAATCTCAACTGTCACTTTTCTCACACACACACATCCAGGGCCTTTGGAACCCTTTCTCTCTCTAACTCTCAAACTCATTTGACTTTTCAAGTAACCAATAAGTAATGACCTATGACCTTCATAGTCATACCCTAGCAACCATTACAGCACCCTAGCAACCGAGTGCCGAGTTTTGCCACGGCAAGCACCACTCACATTTTCTTCAGGAAATGTACATATCTAGTATTACTATTACTATTCGCCCTAACAAAACTTTGGCGCGTAACTCGTCCCGCACCATTTGTCACAGACCCATGAATGAGGTGTCAAATCGACCGGCTTACTGGGGAGAGGTGTGCTATGACTTTTCTAAGCGTTCGGGCGTACGATGATCGTACAGCGGGCGAAAAAGTGGGCTAAAAAATCCCATAGACTTACAATGGCAGAATGTTCATGAATTTGAATCTCAACTGTCACTTTCTCTCACATTCATTTGACTTATCTTTCAGGTAACCAATGAGTAATGACCTATGATCTTCGTAGCCACACCCTAACAACCGCTTACAGCCCCCTAGCAACCGAGGGCCGAGTTTTACCACTGCAAGCACCACTCACATTTTCTTCAGGAAATGTACATATCTAGTATTACTATTACTATTCGCCCTGGCAAAACTTCGGCGCGTAACTCGTCCCGCACCGTTTGTCACAGACCCATGAATGAGGTGTCAAATCGACCGGCTTACTGGGGAGAGGTGTGCTATGACTTTTCTAAGCGTTTGGGCATACGATGATCGTACAGCGGGCGAAAAAGTGGGCTAAAAAATCCCATAGACTTACAATGGCAGAATATTCATGAATTTGAATCTCAACTGTCACTTTCTCTCACATTCATTTGACTTATCTTTCAGGTAACCAATGAGTAATGACCTATGATCTTCGTAGCCACACCCTAGCAACCGCTTACAGCCCCCTAGCAACCGAGGGCCGAGTTTTGCCACTGCAAGCACCACTCACATTTTCTTCAGGAAATGTACATATCTAGTTAGTGGTGCTTGCCAAAGGCAAAGCATCACTATTATTATCTCACATACTTATTAGTGGTGCTTGCCATAGGCAAAGCATCACTATTACTATTCTGCGTGCTTATTATTATTATTATTATTATTATTATTATAGATTCCGTACAAATTTCGGCGCGTAACTTGTCCCGCAGTTTTTGTCACAGACCCACGAAACGGGCGTCAAATCGTGCGGCCTATTCGGGAATGGTGTGCTATGACTTTTATAAGCGATCGGGTGTACGATGATCGTACACGGGGCGAAAAATCGCCCGAAAAATCCCATAGACTTAACATTGCGGCCAACTTTGACGGGTCGTAGCGCCGAGCAAGAAATTCGTAGAAACACGTGATTCACCACATTCGGAGAGGCTGGCAGGCTGTGCGAGAACATACCCCACAATGGGGTATAAGTTGTACCCCTGGGGCGCAAGAGCCCCCCAAATTTCCCCATTGACATACTATGGGGAGGGACGGCCCATTAAAAAGCATGTGTTTTTCCTACTATGGTAATTTACATAGGAATTTTGCATTGAACATAACTCTGGTTTACAGTGTCATAGAGACATGGGGGAGGGCTCATTTAACTCAGCCAACCAATCAGACTCTCAGGATCACTGATAAGCTGTCAAGCCACGCCCTAGCAACCATTTAAAGCACCTTAGCAACTGATCCCATAGACTTCCATTATAAAAGCCCAGATGGATATCTTTGGATCACAGTGTCATAGAGACATGGGGGTGGGCTTGTTTGACTCGGGGCAGCAAACAGCCAATCATGAATCACTATAGACAATTCCTAGCCACGCCCTAGCAACCACTATTGAGCACCCTAGCAACCCAAACCCACACAGGCATATCTTCAAATCTGAATGTCATAGAGACATGGGGGTTGGTTTATATCATTCATACTGGCAGGCAGCCTTTGGAGTATCATCATTGGCAGCTTTTAAGCCACTCCCTAGCAACCAAACAGAGTACCCTAGCAACCATTTAGTAAGTCCTATATCTCTACATCAGAACATCGTAGAGACATGGAACTTGGTTCTTTTGACTCATGCTAGCAAATAGGAATCCTTAAGTTGCTAGTCATGCTAGCAGTGAATAGCTATATGCTAATAGTGATTAGCTAAGTGCTAAATCAGGCTAAGAACTCTATAACACTCCATAGTAATGATCTGTGACAACTAGTAACTGCCTAACAACACTCTAGCAACCACCCCAAGTACCTTAGCAACCGCCCTAGCAACCACCCCAAGTACCCTAGCAACCGCCCTAGCAACCACCCCGGTTACCCTAGCAACCGCATAGCAACACCCTAGCAACCACCCTGGATACCCTAGCAACCGCATAGCAACAGCTTAGCAACCACCCTGAGTACCCTAGCAACCGCCCTAGCAACCACCCCGGTTACCCTAGCAACCGCATAGCAACACCTTAGCAACCACCTTGGGTACCCTAGCAACCGCCCTAGCAACCACCCCTGTTACCCTAGCAACCGCATAGCAACACCCTAGCAACCACCCTGGATACCCTAGCAACGGCATAGCAACACCTTAGCAACCATCCTGGGTACCTTAGCAACCGCCCTAGCAACCACCCCGAGTACCCTAGCAACCGCATAGCAACACCCTAGCAACCACCCCAGTTACCCTAGCAACCGCATAGCAACACCCTAGCAACCACCCTGGTTACCCTAGCAACCGCATAGTAACACCTTAGCAACCACCCTGGGTACCCTAGCAACCGCTCTAGCAACCACCCCGGCTACCCTAGCAACGGCATAGCAACACCCTAGCAACCACCCTAGCACCTACCCCAGTTACCCTAGCAACCGCATAGCAACACCCTAGCAACCACCCCGGTTACCCTAGCAGCCACCCTGGCAACCGCATAGCAACCGCATAGCAACACTCTAGCAACCGAGTCCCGAGTTTTGCCACGGCAAGCACCACTCACATTTTCTTCAGGAAATGTACATATCTAGTTATTATTATTATTCTTATAGATTCCGTACAAATTTCGGCGCGTAACTCGTCCCGCAGTTTGTGTCACAGACCCACGAAACGGGCGTCAAATCATGTGGCCTATTGAGGAAAGATGTGCTATGACTTTTATAAGCGACCGGGTGTACGATGATCGCACACGGGGCGAAAAATCGCCCGAAAAATCGCATAGACTTAACATTGCGGCCAACTTCGACGGGGCGTAGCGCCGAGCAAGAAATTCGTAGAAACACATGATTCACCACATTTGGAGAGGCTGGCAGGCTGTGCCAGAACATACCCCGCAATGGGGTATAAGTTGTACCCCTGGGGCGCAAGAGCCCCCCAAAGTGGCCCCATTGACTTACTATGGGGAGGGACGGCCCATTAAAAAGCATGTTTTTTTCCTACTATGGTAATTTACATAGGAATATTGCACTGAACATAACTCTGGTTTACAGTGTCATAGAGACATGGGGGAGGGCTCATTTAACTCAGCCAACCAATCAGACTCTCAGGATCACTGTGAAGCTGTCAAGCCACGCCCTAGCAACCATTTAGAGCACCCTAGCAACTGATCCCATAGACTGCCATTATGAAAGACCCAGATGGATATCTTTGGATCACAGTGTCATAGAGACGTGGGGGTGGGCTCGTTTGACTCAGGGCAGTTAACAGCCAATCATGAATCACCTTCACCACTTCCTAGCCACGCCCTAGCAACCACTATAGAGCACCCTAGCAACCCAAACCCACACAGGCATATCTTCAAATCTGAATATCATAGAGACATGGGGGTTGGTTTATATCATTCATACAGGCAGGCAGCCTTTGGAGTGTCATCATTGGCAGCTTTTAAGTCACTCCCTAGCAACCAAACAGAGTACCCTAGCAACCATTTAGCAAGACCTATATCTCTCCATCAGAACATCGTAGAGACATGGAACTTGGTTCTTTTGGCTCATGCTAGCAAATAGGAATCCTTAAGTTGCTAGTCATGCTAGCACTGAATAGCTACATGCTAATAGTGATTATCTAAGTGCTAAATCAGGCTAAGAACTCCATAACACTCCATAGTAATGATCTGTGACAACTAGTAACTGCCTAACAACACTCTAGCAACCACCCCAAGTACCTTAGCAACCGCCCTAGCAACCACTCCAAGTACCCTAGCAACCGCATAGCAACACCATAGCAACCACCCTGGATACCCTAGCAACGGCATAGCAACACCTTAGCAACCACCCTAGCAACCACCCCGAGTACCCTAGCAACCGCATAGCAACACCCTAGCAACCACCCCAGTTATCCTAGCAACGGCATAGCAACACCTTAGCAACCACCCTAGCAACCACCCCGAGTACCCTAGCAACCGCATAGCAACACCCTAGCAACCACCCCGGTTACCCTAGCAACCGCATAGCAACACCTTAGCAACCACCCTGGGTACCCTAGCAACCACCCCGGTTACCCTAGCAACCGCATAGCAACACCCTAGCAACCACCCCAGTTACCCTAGCAACCGCATAGCAACACCCTAGCAACCACCCCGGTTACCCTAGCAACCGCATAGCAACACCTTAGCAACCACCCTGGGTACCCTAGCAACCGCCCTAGCAACCACCCCGGTTACCCTAGCAACCGCATAGCAACACCCTAGCAACCACCCCGGTTACCCTAGCAACCGCATAGCAACACTCTAGCAACCACCCCGGTTACCCTAGCAACCGCATAGCAACACCTTAGCAACCACCCTGGGTACCCTAGCAACTGCCCTAGCAACCACCCCGGTTACCCTAGCAACCACATAGCAACACCTTAGCAACCACCCTGGGCACCCTAGCAACCGCCCTAGCAACCATCCTGTGTCCCCTAGCAACCACCCCAATTACCCTAGCAACTGCATAGCAACACCCTAGCAACCACCCTGAGTACCCTAGCAACGGTCCTATTAACCACCCCGAGTACCCTAGCAACCACCCCAGTTACCCTAGCAACTGCACAGCAACACCCTAGCAACCGAGTGCCGAGTTTTGCCACTGCAAGCACCACTCACATTTTCTTCAGGAAATGTACATATCTAGTTAGTGGTGCTTGCCATAGGCAAAGCATCACTATTACTATTCTGCGTGCTTATTATTATTATTAGTGGTGCTTGCCAAAGGCAAAGCATCACTATTACTATCTCACATACTTATTATTATTATTCTTCTTCTTATTTTTCTTCCGTATAGAATTTCGGCGCGTAACTCGTCCCGCACCGTTTGTCACAGACCTATGAAACGGGCGTCAAATCGTGCGGCCTATACGGGAATGGTGTGCTATGACTTTTATAAGCGATCGGGTGTACGATGATCGTACACGGGGCGAAAAATCAGCCGAAAAAATCCCATAGACAATGCATTGCGGCCAACTTTGACGGGTCGTAGCGCCGAGCGAGAATTTCGTAGAAACATGCGATTCACCACATTTGGAGAGGCTGGCAGGCTGTGCGAGAACATACCCCACAATGGGATATAAGTTGTACCCCTGGGGCGCAAGAGCCCCCCAAAGTGGCCCCATTGACTTACTATGGGGAGGGACGGCCCATTAAAAAGCATGTTTTTTTCCTACTATGGTAATTTACATAGGAATTTTCCATTAAACATAATTCTGGTTTACAGTGTCATAGAGACATGGGGGAGGGCTCATTTAACTCAGACAACCAATCAGACTCTCAGGATCACTGATAAGCTGTCAAGCCACGCCCTAGCAACCATTTAGAGCGCCCTAGCAACTTATCCCATAGACTGCCATTATAAAAGCCCAGATGGATATCTTTGGATCACAGTGTCATAGAGACATGGGGGTGGGCTCATTTGACTCAGGGCAGTTAACAGCCAATCATGAATCACCTTCACCACTTCCTAGCCACGCCCTAGCAACCACTATCGAGCACCCTAGCAACCCAAATCCACACAGGCATATCTTCAAATCTGAATGTCATAGAGACATGGGGGTTGGTTTATATCATTCATGCTGGCAGGCAGCCTTAGGAGTGTCATCATTGGCAGCTTTTAAGCCACTCCCTAGCAACCAAACAGAGTACCCTAGCAACCATCTAGCAAGACCTATATCTTTGCATCAGAACATCGTAGAGACATGGGAATTGGTTCTTTTGACTCATGGTAGGAAATAGGATTCTTAAGATGCTAGCCATGCTAACAGTGAACAGCTACATGCTAATAGTGATTAGCTAAGTGCTAAATCAGGCTAATAACTCTATAACACTCCATAGTAATGATCTGTGACAACTAGTAACTGCCTAACAACACTCTAGCAACCACCCCAAGTACCTTAGCAACCGCCCTAGCAACCACCCCAAGTACCCTAGCAACCGCCCTAGCAACCACCCCGGTTACCCTAGCAACCGCATAGCAACACCCTAGCAACTTCCCCGGTTACCCTAGCAACCGCATAGCAACACCTTAGCAACCATCCTGGGAGCCCTAGCAACCGCCCTAGCAACAACCCCGAGTACCCTAGCAACCGCATAGCAACACCCTAGCAACCACCCTGGATACCCTAGCAATGGCATAGCAACACCTTAGCAACCATCCTGGGTACCTTAGCAACCGCCCTAGCAACCACCCCGAGTACCCTAGCAACCACCCTAGCAACCACCCCGGTAACCCTAGCAACCGCATAGCAACACCATAGCAACCACCCCGGTTACCTTAGCAACCGCATGGCAACACCCTAGCAACCACCCCGGTTACCCTAGCAACCGCATAGCAACACCTTAGCAACCACCCTGGGTACCCTAGCAACCGCCCTAGCAACCACCCCGGTTACCCTAGCAACTGCATAGCAACAACCTAGCAACCACCCTGGATACCCTAGCAACCACCCCGGTTACCCTAGCAACTGCATAGCAACAACCTAGCAACCACCCTGGATACCCTAGCAACCGCATAGCAACACCTTAGCAACTACCCTGGGTACCCTAGCAACCGCCCTAGCAACCATCCTGGGTACCCTAGCAACCATCCCAATTACCCTAGCAACTGCATAGTAACACCCTAGCAACCACCTTGAGTACCCTAGCAACGGTCCTAGTAACCACCCCGAGTACCCTAGCAACCACCCCAGTTACCCTAGCAACTGCACAGTAACACCCTAGCAACCGAGTGCCAAGTTTTGCCACTGCAAGCACCACTCACATTTTCTTCAGGAAATGTACATATCTAGTTAGTGGTGCTTGCCAAAGGCAAAGCATCACTATTACTATGCTGTGTGCTTATTATTATTATTATTCTTCCGTACAAATTTCGGCGCGTAACTCGTCCCGCAGTTTTTGTCACAGACCCATGAAACGGGCGTCAAATCGTGCGGCCTATTCGGGAATGGTGTGCTATGACTTTTATAAGCGATCGGGGGTACGATGATCGTACACGGGGCGAAAAATCAGCCGAAAAATCCCATAGACAATGCATTACGGCCAACTTTGAGGGGTCGTAGCGCCAACCAAGAATTTCGTAGAAACATGCAATTCACCACATCTGGAGAGGCTGGCAGGCTGTGCGAGAACATACCTCGCAATGGGGTATAAGTTGTACCCCTGGGGCGCAAGAGCCCCCCAAAGTGGCCCCATTGACTTACTATGGGGAGGGATGGCCCATTAAAAAGCATGTTTTTTTCCTACTATGGTAATTTACATAGGAATTTTGCATTAAACATAACTCTGCATCACAATGTCATAGAGACATGGGGGAGGGCTCATTTAACTCAGACAACCAATCAGACTCTCAGGATCACTGTGAAGCTGTCAAGCCACGCCCTAGCAACCATTTAGAGCACCCTAGCAACTGATCCCATAGACTACCATTATAAAAGCCCAGATGGATATCTTTGGATCACAGTGTCATAGAGACATGGGGGTGGGCTCATTTGACTCAGGGCAGTTAACAGCCAATCATGAATCACCTTCACCACTTCCTAGCCACGCCCTAGCAACCACTATCGAGGACCCTAGCAACCCAAATCCACACAGGCATATCTTCAAATCTGAACGCCATAGAGACATGGGGGTTGGTTTATATCATTCATGCTGGCAGGCAGCCTTTGGAGTGTCATCATTGGTAGCTGCCAAGCCACTCCCTAGCAACCAAACAGAGTACCCTAGCAACCATTTAGCAAGACCTATATCTTTGCATCAGAACATCGTAGAGATATGGGACTTGCTTCTTTTGACTCATGCTAGCAAATAGGAATCCTTAAGATGCTAGTCATGCTAGCAGCGAATAGCTACATGCTAATAGTGATTAGCTAAGTGCTAAATCAGGCTAAGAACTCTATAACACTCCATAATAATGATCTGTGACAACCAGTAACTGCCTAACAACACTCTAGCAACTACCCCAAGCACCTTAGCAACCGCCCTAGCAACCACCCCAAGTACCCTAGCAACCACATAGCAACACCCTAGCAACCACCCTGGATACCCTAGCAACGGCATAGCAACACCTTAGCAACCACCCTGGGTACCTTAGCAACCGCCCTAGCAACCACCCCGAGTATCCTAGCAACCGCATAGCAACACCCTAGCAACCACCCCGGTTACCCTAGCAACCGCATAGCAACACCTTAGCAACCACCCTGGGTACCCTAGCAACCGCCCTAGCAACCACCCCGGTTACCCTAGCAACCGCATAGCAACACCCTAGCAACCACTCTGGATACCCTAGCAACCGCATAGCAACACCTTAGCAACCACCCTGGGTACCATAGCAACCACCCTAGCAACCACCCCGGTTACCCTAGTAACCGCATAGCAACACCTTAGCAACCACCCTGGGTACCCTAGCAACCGCCCTAGCAACCACCCCGAGTACCCTAGCAACCGCATAGCAAAACCTTAGCAACCACCCCGGTTACCCTAGCAACCGCATAGCAACACCCTAGCAACCACCCTGGCTACCCTAGCAACTGCCCTAGCAACCACCCCGGTTACCCTAGCAACCGCATAGCAACACCCTAGCAACCACCCTGCGTACCCTAGCAACCGCCCTAGCAACCACCCCGAATACCCTAGCAACACCCTAGCAACCACCCCAAGTACCCTAGCAACCGCATAGCAACACCCTAGCAACCGAGTGCCGAGTTTTGCCACGGCAAGCACCACTCACATTTTCTTCAGGAAATGTACATATCTAGTATTACTATTACTATTCGCCCTGACAAAACTTCGGCGCGTAACTCGTCCCGCACCGTTTGTCACAGACCCATGAATGAGGTGTCAAATCGACCGGCTTACTGGGGAGAGGTGTGCTATGACTTTTCTAAGCGTTTGGGCATACGATGATCGTACAGCGGGCGAAAAAGTGGGCTAAAAAATCCCATAGACTTACAATGGCAGAATATTCATGAATTTGAATCTCAACTGTCACTTTCTCTCACATTCATTTGACTTGTCTTTCAGGTAACCAATGAGTAATGACCTATGATCTTCGTAGCCACACCCTAGCAACCGCTTACAGCCCCCTAGCAACCGAGGGCCGAGTTTTGCCACTGCAAGCACCACTCACATTTTCTTCAGGAAATGTACATATCTAGTATTACTATTACTATTCGCCCTGACAAAACTTCGGCGCGTAACTCGTCCCACACCGTTTGTCACAGACCCATGAATGAGGTGTCAAATCGACCGGCTTACTGGGGAGAGGTGTGCTATGACTTTTCTAAGCGTTCGGGCGTACGATGATCGTACAGCGGGCGAAAAAGTGGGATAAAAAATCCCATAGACTTACAATGGCAGAATGTTCATGAATTTGAATCTCAACTGCCACTTTCTCTGACATTCATTTGATTTATCTTTCAGGTAACCAATGAGTAATGACCTATGATCTTCGTAGCCACACCCTAGCAACCGCTTACAGCCCCCTAGCAACCGAGGGCAGAGTTTTGCCACTGCAAGCACCACTCACATTTTCTTCAGGAAATGTACATATCTAGTGTTACTATTACTATTCGCCCTGACAAAACTTTGGCGCGGAACTTGTCCCGCGCCGTTTGTCGTAGACCCATGAATGAGGTGTCAAATCGTGCGGCTTATTGGGGAGAAGTGTGCTATGACTTTTCTAAGTAATCGGGCGTACGATGTTCACACAGTGTATGAAAAAGCAGGCAAAAAAATCCCATAGACTTACAATGGTGGAATGTTCATGAATTTAAATCTCAACTGTCACTTTTCTCACACACACACATCCAGGGCCTTTGGAACCCTTTCTCTCTCTAACTCTCAAACTCATTTGACTTTTCAAGTAACCAATAAGTAATGACCTATGACCTTCATAGTCATACCCTAGCAACCATTACAGCACCCTAGCAACCGAGTGCCGAGTTTTGCCACGGCAAGCACCACTCACATTTTCTTCAGGAAATGTACATATCTAGTATTACTATTACTATTCGCCCTAACAAAACTTTGGCGCGTAACTCGTCCCGCACCATTTGTCACAGACCCATGAATGAGGTGTCAAATCGACCGGCTTACTGGGGAGAGGTGTGCTATGACTTTTCTAAGCGTTCGGGCGTACGATGATCGTACAGCGGGCGAAAAAGTGGGCTAAAAAATCCCATAGACTTACAATGGCAGAATGTTCATGAATTTGAATCTCAACTGTCACTTTCTCTCACATTCATTTGACTTATCTTTCAGGTAACCAATGAGTAATGACCTATGATCTTCGTAGCCACACCCTAACAACCGCTTACAGCACCCTAGCAACCGAGGGCCGAGTTTTACCACTGCAAGCACCACTCACATTTTCTTCAGGAAATGTACATATCTAGTATTACTATTACTATTCGCCCTGGCAAAACTTCGGCGCGTAACTCGTCCCGCACCGTTTGTCACAGACCCATGAATGAGGTGTCAAATCGACCGGCTTACTGGGGAGAGGTGTGCTATGACTTTTCTAAGCGTTTGGGCATACGATGATCGTACAGCGGGCGAAAAAGTGGGCTAAAAAATCCCATAGACTTACAATGGCAGAATATTCATGAATTTGAATCTCAACTGTCACTTTCTCTCACATTCATTTGACTTATCTTTCAGGTAACCAATGAGTAATGACCTATGATCTTCGTAGCCACACCCTAGCAACCGCTTACAGCCCCCTAGCAACCGAGGGCCGAGTTTTGCCACTGCAAGCACCACTCACATTTTCTTCAGGAAATGTACATATCTAGTTATTATTATTATTCTTCCGTACAAATTTCGGCGCGTAACTCGTCCCGCAGTTTTTGTCACAGACCCATGAAACGGGCGTCAAATCGTGCGGCCTATTCGGGAATGGTGTGCTATGACTTTTATAAGCGATCGGGTGTACGATGATCGTACACGGGGCGAAAAATCGCCCGAAAAATCCCATAGACTTAACATTGCGGCCAACTTTGTCGGGTCGTAGCGCCGAGCGAGAATTTCGTAGAAACATGTGATTCACCACATTTGGAGAGGCTGGCAGGCTGTGCGAGAACATACCCCGCAATGGGGTATAAGTTGTACCCCTGGGGCGCAAGAGCCCCCCAAAGTTCCCCATTGACATACTATGGGGAGGGACGGCCCATTAAAAAGCATGTGTTTTTCCTACTATGGTAATTTACATAGGAATTTTCCATTGAACATAACTTTGGTTTACAGTGTCATAGAGACATGGGGGAGGGCTCATTTAACTCAGCCAACCAATCAGACTCTCAGGATCACTGTGAAGCTGTCAAGCCACGCCCTAGCAACCATTTAGAGCACCCTAGCAACTGATCCCATAGACCACCATTATAAATAGATGGATGGATATCTTTGGATCACAGTGTCATAGAGACATGGGGGTGGGTTTGTTTGACTCGGGGCAGCAAACAGCCAATCATGAATCACTATAGACACTTCCTAGCCACGCCCTAGCAACCACTATTGAGCACCCTAGCAACCCAAACCCACACAGGCATATCTTCAAATCTGAATGTCATAGAGACATGGGGGTTGGTTTATATCATTCATAATGGCAGGCAGCCTTTGGAGTATTATCATTGGCAGCTGCCAAGCCACTCCCTAGCAACCAAACAGAGTACCCTAGCAACCATTTAGAGCACCCTAGCAACTGATCCCATAGACCACCATTATAAATAGATGGATGGATATCTTTGGATCACAGTGTCATAGAGACGTGGGGGTGGGCTCATTTGACTCAGGGCAGTTAACAGCCAATCATGAATCACCTTCATCACTTCCTAGCCACGCCCTAGCAACCACTATCGAGGACCCTAGCAACCCAAACCTGAAGAGGCATATCTTCAAATCTGAATGTCATAGAGACATGGGGGTTGGTTTATATCATTCATACTGGCAGGCAGCCTTTGGAGTGTCATCATTGGCAGCTTTTAAGCCACTCCCTAGCAACCAAACAGAGTACCCTAGCAACCATTTAGCAAGTCCTATATCTCTACATCAGAACATTGTAGAGACATGGGACTTGGTTCTTATGCTAGCAAATAGGAATCCTTAAGATGCTAGTCATGCTAGCAGTGAATAGCTACATGCTAATAGTCATTAGCTAAGCGCTAAATCAGGCTAAGAACTCTATAACACTCCATAGTAATGATCTGTGACAACTAGTAACTGCCTAACAACACTCTAGCAACCACCCCAAGTACCCTAGCAACCGAATAGCAACACCATAGCAACCACCCTCGATACCCTAGCAACCGCATAGCAACACCCTAGCAACCACCCTGGGTACCCTAGCAACCACCCCAGCAACCACCCCGAGTACCCTAGCAACCGCATAGCAACACCCTAGCAACCATCCCGGTTACCCTAGCAACCGCATAGCAACACCCTAGCAACCACCCTGGGTACCCTAGCAACCACCCTAGCAACCACCCCGAGTACCCTAGCAACCGCATAGCAACACCCTAGCAACCATCCCGGTTACCCTAGCAACCGCATAGCAACACCTTAGCAACCACCCTGGTTACCCTAGCAACCACATAGCAACACCCTAGCAACCACCCCAAGTACCCTAGCAACCGCATAGCAACACCCTAGCAACCACCCAGAGTACCCTAGCAACCGCATAGCAACACCTTAGCAACCACCCTGGGTACCTTAGCAACCGCCCTAGCAACCACCCCGAGTACCCTAGCAACCACATAGCAACACCCTAGCAACCACCCCGGTTACCCTAGCAACCGCCCTAGCAACCATCCTGGGTACCCTAGCAACCACCCCGGTTACCCTAGCAACCACCCCAAGTACCCTAGCAACCGCCCTAGCAACCACCCCGAATTCCCTAGCAACCGCATAGCAACGCCCTAGCAACCACCCTGGGTACCCTAGCAATGGCATAGCAACACCTTAGCAACAACCCTGGGTACCATAGCAACCGCCCTAGCAACCACCCCGGTTACCCTAGCAACCGCATAGCAACACCCTAGCAACCACTCTGGATACCCTAGCAACGGCATAGCAACACCTTAACAACCATCCTGGGTACCTTAGCAACCGCCCTAGCAACCACCCCGGTTACCCTAGCAACCGCATAGCAACACCCTAGCAACCACCCCGGTTACCCTAGCAACCGTATAGCAACACCTTAGCAACCACCCTGGGTACCCTAGCAACCGCCCTAGCAACCACCCCGGTTACCCTAGCAACCGCATAGCAACACCCTAGCAACCACCCCAGTTACCCTAGCAACTGCACAGCAACACCCTAGCAACCGAGTGCCGAGTTTTGCCACTGCAAGCACCACTCACATTTTCTTCAGGAAATGTACATATCTAGTATTACTATTACTATTCGCCCTGGCAAAACTTCGGCGCGTAACTCGTCCCGCACCGTTTGTCACAGACCCATGAATGAGGTGTCAAATCGACCGGCTTACTGGGGAGAGGTGTGCTATGACTTTTCTAAGCGTTTGGGCATACGATGATCGTACAGCGGGCGAAAAAGTGGGCTAAAAAATCCCATAGACTTACAATGGCAGAATATTCATGAATTTGAATCTCAACTGTCACTTTCTCTCACATTCATTTGACTTATCTTTCAGGTAACCAATGAGTAATGACCTATGATCTTCGTAGCCACACCCTAGCAACCGCTTACAGCCCCCTAGCAACCGAGGGCCGAGTTTTGCCACTGCAAGCACCACTCACATTTTCTTCAGGAAATGTACATATCCCATATCTAGTTATTATTATTATTCTTCCGTACAAATTTCGGCGCGTAACTCGTCCCGCAGTTTTTGTCACAGACCCATGAAACGGGCGTCAAATCGTGCGGCCTATTCGGGAATGGTGTGCTATGACTTTTATAAGCGATCGGGTGTACGATGATCGTACACGGGGCGAAAAATCAGCCGAAAAATCCCATAGACAATGCATTACGGCCAACTTTGAGGGGTCGTGGCGCCGAGCGAGAATTTCGTAGAAACATGCGATTCACCACATCTGGAGAGGCTGGCAGGCTGTGCGAGAACATACCTCGCAATGGGGTATAAGTTGTACCCCTGGGGCGCTAGAGCCCCCAAAGTGGCCCCATTGACTTACTATGGGGAGGGACGGCCCATTAAAAAGCATGTTTTTTTCCTACTATGGTAATTTACATAGGAATTTTCTCTGGTTTACAGTGTCATAGAGACATGGGGGAGGGCTCATTTAACTCAGCCAACCAATCAGACTCTCAGGATCACTGTGAAGCTGTCAAGCCACGCCCTAGCAACCATTTAGAGCACCCTAGCAACTGATCCCATAGACTGCCATTATAAAAGACCCAGATGGATATCTTTGGATCACAGTGTCATAGAGACATGGGGGTGGGTCCATTTGGGTCCATTTAACAGCCAATCATGAATCACCTTCACCACTTCCTAGCCACGCCCTAGCAACCACTATCGAGCACCCTAGCAACCCAAACCCGAAGAGGCATATCTTCAAATCTGAATGTCATAGAGACATGGGGGTTGGTTTATATCATTCATGCTGGCAGGCAGCCTTTGGAGTGTCATCATTGGCAGCTGCCAAGCCACTCCCTAGCAACCAAACAGAGTACCCTAGCAACCATCTAGCAAGACCTATATCTTTGCATCAGAACATCGTAGAGACATGGGAATTGGTTCTTTTGAATCATGGTAGCAAATAGGATTCTTAAGATGCTAGCCATGCTAACAGTGAACAGCTACATGCTAATAGTGATTAGCTAAGTGTTAAATCAGGCTAATAACTCTATAACACTCCATAGTAATGATCTGTGACAACTAGTAACTGCCTAACAACACTCTAGCAACCACCCCAAGTACCTTAGCAACCGCCCTAGCAACCACCCCAAGTACCCTAGCAACCGCATAGCAACACCACAGCAACCACCCTGGATACCCTAGCAACGGCATAGCAACACCTTAGCAACCACCCTGGGCACCATAGCAACCGCCCTAGCAACCACTATTGAGCAGCCTAGCAACGAAAACACACACAGACATATCTTCAAATCTGAATGTCATAGAGACATGGGGGTTGGTTTATATCATTCATACTGGCAGGCAGCCTTTGGAGTATCATCATTGGCAGCTGCCAAGCCACACCCTAGCGACCAAACTGAGTACCCTAGCAACCATTTAGCAAGACCTATATCTCTGCATCAGAACATCGTAGAGACACGGGAGTTGGTTCTTTTGACTCATGCTAGCAAATAGGAATCATTAAGATGCTAGTCATGCTAGCAGTAAATAGCTACATGCTAATAGTGATTAGCTAAGTGTTTAATCAGGCTAAGAACTCTATAACACTCCATAGTAACGATCTGTGACAACTAGTACCTACCTAGCAACCACCCCAGTTACCCTAGCAACCACCCCTGTTACCCTAGCAACTGCACAGCAACACCCTAGCAACCGAGTGCCGAGTTTTGCCACTGCAAGCACCACTCACATTTTCTTCAGGAAATGTACATATCTAGTATTACTATTACTATTCGCCCTAACAAAACTTTGGCGCGTAACTCGTCCCGCACCGTTTGTCACAGACCCATGAATGAGGTGTCAAATCGACCGGCTTACTGGGGAGAGGTGTGCTATGACTTTTCTAAGCGTTCGGGCGTACGATGATCGTACAGCGGGCGAAAAAGTGGGCTAAAAAATCCCATAGACTTACAATGGCAGAATGTTCATGAATTTGAATCTCAACTGTCACTTTCTCTCACATTCATTTGACTTATCTTTCAGGTAACCAATGAGTAATGACCTATGATCTTCGTAGCCACACCCTAACAACCGCTTACAGCCCCCTAGCAACCGAGGGCCGAGTTTTACCACTGCAAGCACCACTCACATTTTCTTCAGGAAATGTACATATCTAGTGTTACTATTACTATTCGCTTTGACAAAACTTCGGCGCATAACTCGTCCCGCACCGTTCGTCGCAGACCCATGAATGAGGTGTCAAATCGTGCGGCTTATTGAGGAAAGGTGTGCTATGACTTTTCTAAGCGATCGGGTGTACGATGATTGTACAGCGGGCGAACATTTTGGGCAAAAAGCCCCATAGACTTACAATGGTGGAATGTTCATGAATTTGAATCTCAACTGTCACTTTCTCTCACACACATACACACATGCAGGGCCTTAGGAACCCTTTCTCTAACTCTCTCATACTCATTTGACTTTTCAAGTAACCAACAAGTCACACCCTAGCAACCACTTACAGCACCCTAGCAATCGAGTGCCGAGTTTTGCCACGGCAAGCACCACTCACATTTTCTTCAGGAAATGTACATATCTAGTATTACTATTACTATTCGCCCTGACAAAACTTCGGCGCGTAACTCGTCCCGCACCGTTTGTCACAGACCCATGAATGAGGTGTCAAATCGACCGGCTTACTGGGGAGAGGTGTGCTATGACTTTTCTAAGCGTTTGGGCATACGATGATCGTACAGCGGGCGAAAAAGTGGGCTAAAAAATCCCATAGACTTACAATGGCAGAATATTCATGAATTTGAATCTCAACTGTCACTTTCTCTCACATTCATTTGACTTATCTTTCAGGTAACCAATGAGTAATGACCTATGATCTTCGTAGCCACACCCTAGCAACCGCTTACAGCCCCCTAGCAACCGAGGGCCGAGTTTTGCCACTGCAAGCACCACTCACATTTTCTTCAGGAAATGTACATATCTAGTTAGTGGTGCTTGCCAAAGGCAAAGCATCACTATTACTATCTCACATACTTATTATTATTATTCTTCTTCTTATTTTTCTTCCGTATAGAATTTCGGCGCGTAACTCGTCCCGCACCGTTTGTCACAGACCTATGAAACGGGCGTCAAATCGTGCGGCCTATACGGGAATGGTGTGCTATGACTTTTATAAGCGATCGGGTGTACGATGATCGTACACGGGGCGAAAAATCAGCCGAAAAAATCCCATAGACAATGCATTGCGGCCAACTTTGACGGGTCGTAGCGCCGAGCGAGAATTTCGTAGAAACATGCGATTCACCACATTTGGAGAGGCTGGCAGGCTGTGCGAGAACATACCCCACAATGGGGTATAAGTTGTACCCCTGGGGCGCAAGAGCCCCCCAAAGTGGCCCCATTGACTTACTATGGGGAGGGACGGCCCATTAAAAAGCATGTTTTTTTCCTACTATGGTAATTTACATAGGAATTTTGCATTAAACATAACTCTGCATCACAATGTCATAGAGACATGGGGGAGGGCTCATTTAACTCAGACAACCAATCAGACTCTCAGGATCACCGATAAGCTGTCAAGCCACGCCCTAGCAACCATTTAGAGCACCCTAGCAACTGATCCCATAGACTGCCATTATAAAAGCCCAGATGAATATCTTTGGATCACAGTGTCATAGAGACATGGGGGTGGGCTCATTTGACTCAGGGCAGTAAACAGCCAATCATGAATCACCTTTACCACTTCCTAGCCACGCCCTAGCAACCACTATTGAGCACCCTAGCAACGAAAACCCACACAGACATATCTTCAAATCTGAATGTCATAGAGACATGGAGGTTGATTTATATCATTCATACTGGCAAGCAGCCTTTGGAGTATCATCATTGGCAGCTGCCAAGCCACTCCCTAGCAACCAAACAGAGTACCCTAGCAACCATCTAGCAAGACCTATATCTTTGCATCAGAACATCGTAGAGACATGGGAATTGGTTCTTTTGACTCGTGCTAGCAAATAGGATTTTTAAGATGCTAGCCATGCTAACAGTGAACAGCTACATGCTAATAGTGATTAGCTAAGTGCTAGATCAGGCTAAGAACTCCATAACACTCCATAGTAATGATCTGTGAGAACTAGTAACTGCCTAACAACACTCTAGCAACCACCCCAAGTACCTTAGCAACCACCCTAGCAACCACCCCAAGTACCCTAGCAACACCCTAGCAACCACCCTGGATACCCTAGCAACGGCATAGCAACACCTTAGCAACCACCCTGGGTACCATAGCAACCGCCCTAGCAACCACCCTGAGTACCCTAGCAACCGCATAGCAACACCCTAGCAACCACCCCGGTTACCCTAGCAACCGCATAGCAACACCTTAGCAACCACCCTGGGCACCCTAGCAACCGCCCTAGCAACCGCCCTGGTTACCCTAGCAACCGCATAGCAACACCCTAGCAACCACCCTGGATACCCTAGCAACGGCATAGCAACACCTTAGCAACCACCCTGGGTACCCTAGCAACTGCCCTAGCAACCACCCCGGTTACCCTAGCAACCACATAGCAACACCCTAGCAACCGCATAGCAACACCCTAGCAACCACCCCGGTTACCCTAGCAACCGCATAGCAACACCTTAGCAACCACCCTGGTTACCCTAGCAACCGCCCTAGCAACCACCCCGGTTACCCTAGCAACCGCAGAGCAACACCCTAGCAACTGAGTGCCGAGTTTTGCCACTGCAAGCACCACTCACATTTTCTTCAGGAAATGTACATATCTAGTTAGTGGTGCTTGCCAAAGGCGAAGCATCACTATTACTATTCTGCGTGCTTATTATTATTATTATTATTATTATAGATTCCGTACAAATTTCGGCGCGTAACTTGTCCCGCAGTTT
Source organism: Cirrhinus mrigala (assembly GCA_036247105.1). NCBI lineage: Eukaryota > Metazoa > Chordata > Actinopteri > Cypriniformes > Cyprinidae > Cirrhinus > Cirrhinus mrigala. The sequence continues at coordinate 54,427 of JAMKFB010000745.1, forward strand.
TTGTCACAGACCCACGAAACGGGCGTCAAATCGTGCGGCCTATTCGGGAATGGTGTGCTATGACTTTTATAAGCGATCGGGCGTACGATGATCGTACACGGGACGAAAAATCGCCCGAAAAATCCCATAGACTTAACATTGCGGCCAACTTTGACGGGTCGTAGCGCCGAGCGAGAATTTCGTAGAAACATGTGATTCACCACATTTGGAGAGGCTGGCAAGCTGTGCAAGAACATACCCCGCATTGGGGTATAAGTTGTACCCCTGGGGCGCAAGAGCCCCCCAAATTTTCCCATTGACTTACAATGGGGAGGGACGGCCCATTAAAAAGCATGTGTTTTTTCTAACTATGGTAATTTACATAGGAATTTTGCATTGAACATAACTATGGTTTACAGTGTCATAGAGACATGGGGGAGGGCTCATTTAACTCAGACAACCAATCAGACTCTTAGGATCACTCTGAAGCTGTCAAGCCACGCCCTAGCAACTATTTAGTGCACCCTAGCAACTGATCGCATAGACCACCATTATAAATGGATAGATGGATATCTTTGGATCACAGTGTCATAGAGACATGGGGGTGGGTTCATTTGATTTGGGGCAGCAAACAGCCAATCATGAATCACCATAGACACTTCCTAGCCACGCCCTAGCAACCACTATCGAGCACCCTAGCAACCCAAACCTGAAGAGGCATATCTTCAAATCTGAATGTCATAGAGACATGGGGGTTGGTTTATATCATTCATACTGGCAGGCAGCCTTTGGAGTGTCATCATTGGCAGCTGCCAAGCCACTCCCTAGCAACCAAACAGAGTACCCTAGCAACCATTTAGCAAGTCCTATATCTCTACATCAGAACATTGTAGAGACATGGGACTTGGTTCTTATGCTAGCAAATAGGAATCCTTAAGATGCTAGTCATGCTAGCAGTGAATAGCTACATGCTAATAGTGATTAGCTAAGTGCTAAATCAGGCTAAGAACTCTATAAGACTCCATAGTAATGATCTGTGACAACTAGTAACTGCCTAACAACACTCTAGCAACCACCCCAAGTACCTTAGCAACCGCCCTAGCAACCACCCCAAGTACCCTAGCAACCACATAGCAACACCATAGCAACCACCCTGGATACCCTAGCAACGGCATAGCAACACCTTAGCAACCATCCTGGGTACCATAGCAACCGCCCTAGCAACCACCCCGAGTACCCTAGCAACCGCATAGCAACACCCTAGCAACCACCCCAGTTACCCTAGCAACCGCATAGCAACTCCTTAGCAACCACCCTGGGTACCCTAGCAACCACCCTAGCAACCACCCTGGATACCCTAGCAACGCCCTAGCAACCACCCAGGTTACCCTAGCAACCACATAGCAACAACTTAGCAACCACCCCGGTTACCCTAGCAACCACATAGCAACACCCTAGCAACCACCCCGGTTACCCTAGCAACCGCATAGCAACACCCTAGCAACCACCCCGGTTACCTTAGCAACCGTATAGTAACACCTTAGCAACCACCCTGGGTACCCTAGCAACTGCCCTAGCAACCATCCTGGGTACCCTAGCAACCACCCCAATTACCCTAGCAACTGCATAGCAACACCCTAGCAACCACCCTAAGTACCCTAGCAATGGTCCTAGTAACCACCCCGAGTACCCTAGCAACCACCCCAGTTACCCTAGCAACTGCACAGCAACACCCTAGCAACCGAGTGCCGAGTTTTGCCACGGCAAGCACCACTCACATTTTCTTCAGGAAATGTACATATCTAGTTAGTGGTGCTTGCCAAAGGCGAAGCATCACTATTACTATCTCACCGACTTATTATTATTATTCTTCTTATTTTTCTTCCGTACAAATTTCGGCGCGTAACTCGTCCCGCAGTTTTTGTCACAGACCCATGAAACGGGCGTCAAATCGTGCGGCCTATTCGGGAATGGTGTGCTATGACTTTTATAAGCGATCGGGTGTACGATGATCGTACACGGGGCGAAAAATCAGCCGAAAAATCCCATAGACAATGCATTACGGCCAACTTTGAGGGGTCGTAGCGCCGAGCGAGAATTTCGTAGAAACATGCGATTCACCACATTTGGAGAGGCTGGCAGGCTGTGCGAGAACATACCCCACAATGGGGTATAAGTTGTACCCCTGGGGCGCAAGAGCCCCCCAAAGTGGCCCCATTGACTTACTATGGGGAGGGACGGCCCATTAAAAAGCATGTTTTTTTCCTACTATGGTAATTTACATAGGAATTTTCCATTAAACATAACTTTGGTTTACAGTGTCATAGAGACATGGGGGAGGGCTCATTTAACTCAGCCAACCAATCAGACTCTCAGGATCACTGTGAAGCTGTCAAGCCACGCCCTAGCAACCATTTAGAGCACCCTAGCAACTGATCCCATAGACTGCCATTATAAAAGCCCAGATGGATATCTTTGGATCACAGTGTCATAGAGACATGGGGGTGGGCTCATTTGACTCAGGGCAGTTAACAGCCAATCATGAATCACCTTCACCTCTTCCTAGCCACGCCCTAGCAACCACTATTGAGCACCCTAGCAACCCAAACCCACACAGGCATATCTTCAAATCTGAATGTCATAGAGACATGGGGGTTGGTTTATATCATTCATACTGGCAGGCAGCCTTTGGAGTATCATCATTGGCAGCTTTTAAGCCACTCCCTAGCAACCAAACAGAGTACCCTAGCAACCATTTAGCAAGTCCTATATCTCTACATCAGAACATCGTAGAGACATGGAACTTGGTTCTTTTGGCTCATGCTAGCAAATAGGAATCCTTAAGTTGCTAGTCATGCTAACAGTGAATAGCTACATGCTAATAGTGATTAGCTAAGTGCTAAATCAGGCTAAGAACTCTATAACACTCCATAGTAATGATCTGTGACAACTAGTAACTGCCTAACAACACTCTAGCAACCACCCCAAGTACCTTAGCAACCGCCCTAGCAACCACCCCAAGTACCCTAGCAACCGCATAGCAACACCCTAGCAACCACCCTGGATACCCTACCAATGGCATAGCAACACCTTAGCAACCACCCGGGGTACCCTAGCAACTGCCCTAGCAACCACCCAGGTTACCCTAGCAACCGCATAGCAACGCCCTAGCAACCACCCTGGATACCCTAGCAACGGCATAGCAACACCTTAGCAACCACCTTGGGTACCTTAGCAACCACCCTAGCAACCATCCTGAGTACCCTAACAACCGCATAGCAACACCTTACCAACCACCCCTGTTACCCTAGCAACCGCAAAGCAACACCCTAGCAACCACCCCGGTTACCCTAGCAACCACATAGCAACCACCCTGGGTACCCTAGCAACCGCCCTAGCAACCACCCCGAATACCCTAGCAACACCCTAGCAACCACCCCAAGTACCCTAGCAACCGCATAGCAACTCTTTAGCAACCGAGTGCCGAGTTTTGCCACGGCAAGCACCACTCACATTTTCTTCAGGAAATGTACATATCTAGTGTTACTATTACTATTCGCTTTGACAAAACTTCGGCGCATAACTCGTCCCGCACCGTTCGTCGCAGACCCATGAATGAGTTGTCAAATCGTGCGGCTTATTGAGGAAAGGTGTGCTATGACTTTTCTAAGCGATCGGGTGTACGATGATTGTACAGCGGGCGAACATTTTGGGCAAAAAGCCCCATAGACTTACAATGGTGGAATGTTCATGAATTTGAATCTCAACTGTCACTTTCTCTCACACACATACACACATGCAGGGCCTTAGGAACCCTTTCTCTAACTCTCTCATACTCATTTGACTTTTCAAGTAACCAACAAGTCACACCCTAGCAACCACTTACAGCACCCTAGCAATCGAGTGCCGAGTTTTGCCACGGCAAGCACCACTCACATTTTCTTCAGGAAATGTACATATCTAGTATTACTATTACTAGTCGCCCTGACAAAACTTCGGCGCGTAACTCGTCCCGCACCGTTTGTCACAGACCCATGAATGAGGTGTCAAATCGACCGGCTTACTGGGGAGAGGTGTGCTATGACTTTTCTAAGCGTTTGGGCATACGATGATCGTACAGCGGGCGAAAAAGTGGGCTAAAAAATCCCATAGACTTACAATGGCAGAATATTCATGAATTTGAATCTCAACTGTCACTTTCTCTCACATTCATTTGACTTATCTTTCAGGTAACCAATGAGTAATGACCTATGATCTTCGTAGCCACACCCTAGCAACCACTTACAGCCCCCTAGCAACCGAGGGCCGAGTTTTGCCACTGCAAGCACCACTCACATTTTCTTCAGGAAATGTACATATCTAGTTAGTGGTGCTTGCCAAAGGCAAAGCATCACTATTATTATCTCACATACTTATTAGTGGTGCTTGCCATAGGCAAAGCATCACTATTACTATTCTGCGTGCTTATTAAGTTGGCTTGAGAAAGCCAACTTACTGAAATGCTACTTAAACTTATTATTAGGTTGGCTTGAGAAAGCCAACCTACTGATCTGCTACTTAAGCTTATTATTAGGTTGGCTTGAGAAAGCCAACCTACTGATCTGCTACTTAAGCTTATTATTATTATTCTTCTTCTTCTGAGACTAAAATTATCAACTCTAACTCCTCCTAGAGCTTTAACTCTACAAACTCCAAACTCAGCCCAGATCTTCAGACTGATCTGAATTTAGTTGCTATATCTTTTCTAACTGATCGGACTTACGATTTTCCTAAAAATGGCGATTAAATTTGGGAAAAATCCCATAGACTTACATTGACGGAATGTTCAAATGAGCCAGCACTTTTTAAAATCCAACTGTCAAAATCCCCAGAATCCTTTGAGCCTCAATCAAACTTCCCTTCTATGTATTGTATTTCTAATCCATTCAAACTCATTCAAACTCATCTATCTATCTATTTATCTATCATCTAACCATTACTATCTATCTATCTATCTATCTATCTATCTATCATCTAACCATTACTATCTATCTATCTATCTATCTATCTATCATCTAACCATTACTATCTATCTATCTATCTATGGCTAGCAACCAGAATCATGCTAGCAACTTGCTAATCATGCTAGAAACATGCTAACAACTTTGCTAATCATGCTAGAAACATGCTAGCAACATGCTAACAACTTGCTAATCATACTAGAAACATGCTAGCAACTTGCTAATCATACTAGAAACATGCTAGCAACTTGCTAATCATGCTAGAAACATGCTAGCAACTTTGCTAATCATGCTAGAAACGTGCTAGCAACTTGCTAATCATGCTAGAAACATGCTAGCAACTTTGCTAATCATGCTAGAAACGTGCTAGCAACTTGCTAATCATGCCACAAACATGCTAGCAACATGCTAACAACTTGCTAATCATGTTAAAATCATGCTAGCAACTTGCTAATCATGCTAAAAATCATGCTAGCAATTTGTTAATCATGCTAGAAACATGCTAGCAACTTCCTAATCATGCTAGCAACTTTGCTAATCATGCTAGAAACATGCTAGCAACTTTGCTAATCATGCTAGAAACATGCTAGCAACTTGTTAATCATGCTAGCCACCTGCTAGCAACTTGCTAATCATGCTAGAAACATGCTAACGACTTTACTAATCATGCTAGCAACTTGTTAATCATGCTAGAAACATGCTAGCAACTTGTTAATAATGATAAAAAACATGCTAGCAACTTTGCTAATCATGTTAGAAACATGCTAGCAACATGTTAATCATGTTAACATCTTCCTAATCCATCTATCTGTCTATCTATCTATCATCTAACCGTTACTATCTATCTATCTATCTATCTATCTGTCAAACTGCATTCAAACTTTAAAACTTCAAACAATGTCAGACTGAAAACCATCCAAACTTAAAACTTTTGAAAACTTCTTAAACTTCTTAAACTTTTTAAACTTTTTAAACTTTTCAAACTTTTTAAAACTTTCTGGTCCGGCTTTCTCAAGCCAACTTAAAGTTTGTCTTGATGAACTTTTTTATCTAGTTAGGTTGGCTTGAGAAAGCCAACCTACTGATCTGCTACTTAAGCTTATTATTATTATTATTATTATTATTATTCTTCTTAGCCAAATTTTCAAACGCTACTCCTCCTAGAGCTTTAACTCTACAAACTCCAAACTCAGCCCAGATCTTCAGACTGGTCTGACTCGAGTTGCTATATCTCTTCAAACTGATCGGACTTACGGTTTTCCTAAAAATGACGTTAAAAACTGGGAAAAATCCCATAGACTTACATTGACGGAATGTTCAAATGAGCCAACACTATTCAAATTTCAACTGTCAAAACTCCCAGAATCCTTTGAGACTCAATCAAGCTTCCCTTCTATGTACTGTATTTCTAATCCATTTAAACTCATTCAAACTCATCTATCTATCTATCTATCTATCACTAGCCAAATTAGAGTCATGCTAGTAGCCTGCTAATCATCCTAGTAACATGCTAGTAACTTGCTAATCATTCTAAAAACATGCTAGCAACTTGCTAACAACTTGCTAATAATGTTAAAAACATGCTAGTAGCCTGCTAATCATGCTAGTAACATGCTAGTAACTGGCTAATCATGCTAATAAAATGCTAACAACATGCTAATCATGCTAGAAATATGCTAGCAACTTGCTAATCATGCTAGTAACATACTAGCAACATGCTAACAACTTGCTAATCATGCTAGCAACATGCTAACAACTTGCTAATCATGTTAAAAGCATGCTAGCAACTTGCTAATCATGTTAAGAACATGCTAGCAACATGTTAGCAACTTGCTAATCATGTTAAAAACATGCTAGCAACATGCTAATCATGATAGAAATATACTAGCAACTTGCTAATCATGTTAAAAACATGCTAGCAACTTGCTAATCATTCTAAAAACATGCTAGCAACTTGCTAATCATGTTAAAAACATGCTAGCAACTTGCTAATCATGTTAGGAACATGCTAGCAACATGCTAATCATGCTAGAAATATGCTAGCAACTTGCTAATCATGTTAGGAACATGCTAGCAACATGCTAACAACTTGCTAATCATGTTAAAAACATGCTAGCAACATGCTAATCATGCTAGAAATATGCTAGCTACTTGCTAATCATGCTAGAAACATACTAGCAACATGCTAGTCATGTTAGAAACATGCTAGCAACTTGTTAATCATGTTAGAGACATGCTAGCAACTTGTTAATCATGCTAGAAACATCCTTAGCAACCACCCTGGGCACCTTAACAACCGGCCTAGCAACCACCCCAAGTACCCTAGCAACCGCATAGCAACACCCTAGCAACGACTCCTGTTACCTTAGCAACTGCATAGCAACACCCTAGCAACCACCCCTGTTACCTTAGCAACCGCATAGCAACACCTTAGCAACCACCCTGGGCACCCTAGCAACCGCATAGCAACACCCTAGCAACCACCCTGGATACCTTAGCAACCGCATAGCAACACCCTAGCAACCACCCTAGCAACCCTAGCAACAGCATAGCAACACCCTAGCAACAACCCTGGGTACCCTAGCAACCGTATAGCAACACCCTAGCAACCACCCTGGATACCCTAGCAACGGCATAGCAACACCTTAGCAACCACCCTGGGTACCTTAGCAACCGGCCTAGCAACCACCCCAAGTACCCTAGCAACCGCATAGCAACTCCCTAGCAACCACCCCTGTTACCTTAGCAACCGCATAGCAACACCCTAGCAACCACCCCTGTTACCTTAGCAACCGCATAGCAACACCTTAGCAACCACCCTGGGTACCCTAGCAACTGCATAGCAACACCCTAGCAACCACCCCTGTTACCTGAGCAACCGCATAGCAACACCCTAGCAACCACCCCTGTTACCCTAGCAACCGCATAGCAACAGACTAGCAACCACCCCTGTTACCCTTGCAACCGCATAGCAACACCTTAGCAACCACCTTGGATACCTTAGCAACGGCATAGCAACACCCTAGCAACCACCCTGGATACCCTAGCAACAGCATAGCAACACCTTAGCAACCACCCTGGATACCCAAGCAACAGCATAGCAACACCTTAGCAACCACCCTGGGTATCTTAGCAACCGGCCTAGCAATCACCCCAAGTACCCTAGCAACCGCATAGCAACACCCTAGCAACCACCCCGTTACCTTAGCAACCGCATAGCAACACCCTAGCAACCACCCCTGTTATCATGTTAATAAAATGTTAAACATGTTAACAACATGCTAGTAAAATGCTAATCATGCTAAATCATTCTAGTAACTTGTTAATTGTTATCTATCTACTTATCTATCTATCTATCTATCTATCTATCTATCTATCTATCTATCTATCATCTAACCATTACTATCTATCTCTGACAGACTGTATTGCCTTCAAAACATTCAAACTTTAACCTTTTAAAACTACGTTAGACTTCAAACCATTACAGACTGAAAACCATCAAATGCAAAACTTTTTAAAACTTCGTAAACTTTTTAAACTATAAACTTTTCAAACTTTTTCAAACTTTCTGGTCCAGCTTTCTCAAGCCAACCTAAAGTTTGTCTTGACAAACTTTACTATCTAGTTAGGTTGGCTTGAGAAAGCCAACCTACTGATCTGCTACTTAAGCTTATTATTATTATTATTATTATTATTATTCTTCTTAGCCAAATTTTCAAACGCTACTCCTCCTAGAGCTTTAACTCTACAAACTCCAAACTCAGCCTAGATCTTCAGACTGGTCTGACTCGAGTTGCTATATCTCTTCAAACTGATCGGACTTACGGTTTTCCTAAAAATGACGTTTAAAACTGGGAAAAATCCCATAGACTTACATTGACGGAATGTTCAAATGAGCCAACACTATTCAAATTTCAACTGTCAAAATCCCCAGAATCCTTTGAGACTCAATCAAGCTTCCCTTCTATGTACTGTATTTCTAATCCATTCAAACTCATTCAAACTCATCTATCTATCTATCTATCTATCACTAGCCAAACTAGAGTCATGCTAGTAGCCTGCTAATCATGCTAGTAACATGCTAGTAACTGGCTAATCATGCTAATAACATGCTAACAACATGCTAATCATGTTAGAAACAGACTAACAACATGCTAGTAACTTGCTAATCATGCTAGAAACATGCTAGCAACTTGCTAATCATGCTAGAAACATGCTAGCAACTTGCTAATCATGCTAGAAACATACTAGCAACTTGCTAATCATTCTAAAAACATGTTAGCAACTTGCTAATCATTCTAAAAACATGCTAGCAACTTGCTAACAACTTGCTAATCATGTTAAAAACATGCTAGAAACATGCTAATCATGCTAGAAACATGCTAGCAACTTGCTAATCATGCTAGAAACATACTAGCAACTTGCTAATCATTCTAAAAACATGCTAGCAACTTGCTAATCATTCTAAAAACATGCTAGCAACTTGCTAACAACTTGCTAATCATGTTAAAAACTTGCTAACAACTTGCTAATCATGTTAAAAACTTGCTAACAACTTGCTAATCATGTTAAAAACATGCTAGAAACATGCTAATCATGCTAGAAACATGCTAGCAACTTGCTAACCATGCTAGAAACATGCTAGCAACTTGCTAATCATGCTAGAAACATACTAGCAACTTGCTAATCATTCTAAAAACATGCTAGCAACTTGCTAATCATGTTAAAAACATGCTAGAAACATGCTAATCATGCTAGAAACATGTTAGCAACTTGCTAATCATGCTAGAAACATGCTAGCAACTTGCTAATCATGTTAAGAACATGCTAGCAACATGCTAGCAACTTGCTAATCATGTTAAAAACATGCTAGCAACTTGCTAATCATGCTAGAAACATGCTAGCAACTTGCTAATCATGCTAGAAACATACTAGCAACTTGCTAATCATTCTAAAAACATGCTAGCAACTTGCTAACAACTTGCTAATCATGTTAGAAACATGCTAGCAACTTGTTAATCATGCTAGAAACATCCTTAGCAACCACCCTGGGCACCTTAACAACCGGCCTAGCAACCACCCCAAGTACCCTAGCAACCGCATAGCAACACCCTAGCAACCACCCTGGATACCTTAGCAACCGCATAGCAACACCCTAGCAACCACCCTAGCAACCACCCTGGATACCCTAGCAACCGCATAGCAACACCCTAGCAACCACCCTGGGTACCCTAGCAACCGCATAGCAACACCCTAGCAACCACTCCTGTTACCTTAGCAACTGCATAGCAACACCGTAGCAACCACCCCTGTTACCTTAGCAACCGCATAGCAACACCTTAGCAACCATCCTGGGTACCCTAGCAACCGCATAGCAACACCCTAGCAACCACCCTGGATACCTTAGCAACCGCATAGCAACACCCTAGCAACCATCCTGGATACCCTAGCAACCGCATAGCAACACCCTAGCAACCACCCCAAGTACCCTAGCAACCGCATAGCAACACCCCAGCAACCACCCTGGATACCCTAGCAACGGCATAGCAAAACCTTAGCAACCACCCTGGGTGCCTTAGCAACCGGCCTAGCAACCACCCCAAGTACCCTAGCAACCGCATAGCAACACCCTAGCAACCACCCCTGTTACCTTAGCAACGGCATAGCAACACCCTAGCAACCATCCTGGATACCTTAGCAACCGCATAGCAACACCATAGCAACCACCCTGGATACCATAGCAACACCCTAGGAACCACCCCTGTTACCTTAGCAACCGGATAGCAACACCCTAGCAACCACCCCTGTTACCCTAGCAACCGCATTGCAACACCTTAGCAACCATCCTGGATACCCTAGCAATGGCATAGCAACACCCTAGCAACCACCCTTGGTACCCTAGCAACTGCATAGCAACACCCTAGCAACCACCCCTGTTATCATGTTAATAAAATGTTAAACATTTTAACAACATGCTAGTAAAATGCTAATCATGCTAGAATCATTCTAGTAACTTGTTAATTGTTATCTATCTACTTATCTATCTATCTATCTATCTATCTATCTATCTATCTCTGACAGACTGTATTGCCTTCAAAACATTCAGACTTTAACCTTTTAAAACTACGTTAGACTTCAAACCATTACAGACTGAAAACCATCAAATGCAAAACTTTTTAAAACTTCGTAAACTTTTTAAACTATAAACTTTTCAAACTTTTTCAAACTTTATGGTCCAGCTTTCTCAAGCCAACCTAAAGTTTGTCTTGACAAACTTTACTATCTAGTTATTATTATTATTCTTCTTAGCCAAATTTTCAAACGCTACTCCTCCTAGAGCTTTAACTCTACAAACTCCAAACTCAGCCTAGATCTTCAGACTGGTCTGACTCGAGTTGCTATATCTCTTCAAACTGATCGGACTTACGGTTTTCCTAAAAATGACGTTTAAAACTGGGAAAAATCCCATAGACTTACATTGACGGAATGTTCAAATGAGCCAACACTATTCAAATTTCAACTGTCAAAACTCCCAGAATCCTTTGAGACTCAATCAAGCTTCCCTTCTATGTACTGTATTTCTAATCCATTTAAACTCATTCAAACTCATCTATCTATCTATCTATCTATCACTAGCCAAATTAGAGTCATGCTAGTAGCCTGCTAATCATCCTAGTAACATGCTAGTAACTGGCTAATCATGCTAATAACATGCTAACAACAAGCTAATCATGTTAGAAACAGACTAGTAACATGCTAGTAACTTGCTAATCATGCTAGAAACATGCTAGCAACTTGCTAATCATGCTAGAAACATATTAACAACTTGCTAATCATGCTAGAAACATGCTAGCAACTTGCTAATCATTCTAAAAACATGCTAGCAACTTGCTAATCATTCTAAAAACATGCTAGCAACTTGCTAACAACTTGCTAATAATGTTAAAAACATGCTAGTAGCCTGCTAATCATGCTAGTAACATGCTAGTAACTGGCTAATCATGCTAATAACATGCTAACAACATGCTAATCATGCTAGAAATATGCTAGCAACTTGCTAATCATGCTAGTAACATACTAGCAACATGCTAACAACTTGCTAATCATGCTAGCAACATGCTAACAACTTGCTAATCATGTTAAAAACATGCTAGCAACTTGCTAATCATGTTAAGAACATGCTAGCAACATGCTAATCATGATAGAAATATACTAGCAACTTGCTAATCATGTTAAAAACATGCTAGCAACTTGCTAATCATGTTAAAAACATGCTAGCAACATGCTAATCATGATAGAAATATACTAGCAACTTGCTAATCATGTTAAAAACATGCTAGCAACTTGCTAATCATTCTAAAAACATGCTAGCAACTTGCTAATCATGTTAAAAACATGCTAGCAACTTGCTAATCATGTTAGGAACATGCTAGCAACATGCTAACAACTTGCTAATCATGTTAAAAACATGCTAGAAACATGCTAATCATGTTAGGAACATGCTAGCAACATGCTAACAACTTGCTAATCATGTTAAAAACATGCTAGCAACATGCTAATCATGCTAGAAATACTACCCTGGGTACCCTAGCAACCGTATAGCAACACCCTAGCAACCACCCTGGATACCCTAGCAACGGCATAGCAACACCTTAGCAACCACCCTGGGTACCTTAGCAACCGGCCTAGCAACCACCCCAAGTACCCTAGCAACCGCATAGCAACACCCTAGCAACCACCCCTGTTACCTTAGCAACCGCATAGCAACACCCTAGCAACCACCTTGGATACCTTAGCAACGGCATAGCAACACCCTAGCAACCACCCCTGTTACCTTAGCAACCGCATAGCAACACCTTAGCAACCACCCTGGGTACCCTAGCAACTGCATAGCAACACCCTAGCAACCACCCCTGTTACCTTAGCAACCGCATAGCAACACCCTAGCAACCACCCCTGTTACCCTAGCAACCGCATAGCAACAGACTAGCAACCACCCCTGTTACCCTTGCAACCGCATAGCAACACCTTAGCAACCACCTTGGATACCTTAGCAACGGCATAGCAACACCCTAGCAACCACCATGGATACCCTAGCAACAGCATAGCAACACCTTAGCAACCACCCTGGGTATCTTAGCAACCGGCCTAGCAATCACCCCAAGTACCCTAGCAACCGCATAGCAACACCCTAGCAACCACCCCGTTACCTTAGCAACCGCATAGCAACACCCTAGCAACCACCCCTGTTATCATGTTAATAAAATGTTAAACATGTTAACAACATGCTAGTAAAATGCTAATCATGCTAAATCATTCTAGTAACTTGTTAATTGTTATCTATCTATCTATCTATCTATCTATCTATCTATCTATCTATCTATCTATCTATCTATCTATCATCTAACCATTACTATCTATCTATCTATCTCTGACAGACTGTATTGCCTTCAAAACATTCAAACTTTAACCTTTTAAAACTACGTTAGACTTCAAACCATTACAGACTGAAAACCGTCAAATGCAAAACTTTTTAAAACTTCGTAAACTTTTTAAACTATAAACTTTTCAAACTTTTTCAAACTTTCTGGTCCAGCTTTCTCAAGCCAACCTAAAGTTTGTCTTGACAAACTTTACTATCTAGTTAAGTTGGCTTGAGAAAGCCAACTTACTGAAATGCTACTTAAACTTATTATTATTATTCTTCTTCTTCTGAGACTAAAATTATCAACTCTAACTCCTCCTAGAGCTTTAAATCTACAAACTCCAAACTCAGCCCAGATCTTTAAACTGATCTGAAGTTAGTTGCTATATCTTTTCTAACTGATCGGACTTACGGTTTTCCTAAAAATGGCGATTAAATTTGGGAAAAATCCCATAGACTTACATTGACGGAATGTTCAAATGAGCCAGCACTTTTTAAACTCCAACTGTCAAAATCCCCAGAATCCTTTGAGCCTCAATCAAACCTCCCTTCTATGTACTGTATTTCTAATCCATTTAAACTCATTCAAACTCATCTATCTATCTATCCAACCTTTACTATCTATCTATCTATCTATGGCTAGCAACCAGAAACATGCTAGCAACTTGCTAATCATGCTAGAAACATGCTAGCACCTTGCTAATCATGCTAGAAACATGCTAACAACTTGTTAATCATGCTAGAAACATGCTAGCAACTTGCTAATCATGCTAGAAACATGCTAGCAACTTGTTAATCATGCTAGAAACATGCTAGCAACATGCTAAGAACTTGCTAATCATGCTAGAAACATGCTAGCAACTAGCTAATCATGCTAGAAACATGCTAATCATGTTAGAAACATGCTAGCAACTTGCTAATCATGCTAGAAACATGTTAACAATCATGCTAGAAACATGCTAACAACTTGCTAATCATGCTAGAAACATGTTAACAACTTGCTAATCATGCTAGCAACATGCTAACAACTTGCTAATCATGCTAGCAACATGCTAGCAACTTGCTAATCATGTTAGAAACATGCTAGCAACTTGCTAATCATGTTAGAAACATGCTAGAAACATGCTAACAACTTGCTAATCATGCTAGAAACATGCTAGAAACATGCTAACAACTTGCTAATCATGTTAGAAACATGCTAGCAACTTGCTAATCATGCTAGAAACATGCTAGCAACTTGCTAATCATGCTAGAAACATGCTAGCAACATGCTAATCATGCTAGAAACATGCTAGCAACATGCTAATCATGCTAGAAACATGCTAGCAACTTGCTAATCATGCTAGCAACATGCTAATCATGCTAGCAACATGCTAACAACTTGCTAATCATGCTAGAAACATGCTAGCAACTTGCTAATCATGCCAGAAACATGCTAGCAACATTCTAACAACTTGCTAATCATGCTAGAAACATGTTAGCAAATTTATCTATTATCTATCTATCTATCTATCTATATTTCTATCTGTCTATCTATCTATATATCTGTCTGAGAGACTGCATTCAAACTTTAACCTTTTAAAACTACTTTAAACTTCAAACTATTTCAGACTAAAACCTATCCAAATGCAACTTTTTAAAACTTCTTAAACTTTTCAAACTTTTCAAACTTTTTAAAACTTTCTGGTCCGGCTTTCTCAAGCCAACTTAAAGTTTGTCTTGACGAACTTTTTTATCTAGTTATTATTATTATTCTTCTTAGCCAAATTTTCAAACGCTACTCCTCCTAGAGCTTTAACTCTACAAACTCCAAACTCAGCCTAGATCTTCAGACTGGTCTGACTCGAGTTGCTATATCTCTTCAAACTGATCGGACTTACGGTTTTCCTAAAAATGACGTTTAAAACTGGGAAAAATCCCATAGACTTACATTGACGGAATGTTCAAATGAGCCAACACTATTCAAATTTCAACTGTCAAAACTCCCAGAATCCTTTGAGACTCAATCAAGCTTCCCTTCTATGTACTGTATTTCTAATCCATTTAAACTCATTCAAACTCATCTATCTATCTATCTATCTATCACTAGCCAAATTAGAGTCATGCTAGTAGCCTGCTAATCATCCTAGTAACATGCTAGTAACTGGCTAATCATGCTAATAACATGCTAACAACAAGCTAATCATGTTAGAAACAGACTAGTAACATGCTAGTAACTTGCTAATCATGCTAGAAACATGCTAGCAACTTGTTAATCATGCTAGAAACATGTTAACAACTTGCTAATCATGCTAGAAACATGCTAGCAACTTGCTAATCATTCTAAAAACATGCTAGCAACTTGCTAATCATTCTAAAAACATGCTAGCAACTTGCTAACAACTTGCTAATAATGTTAAAAACATGCTAGTAGCCTGCTAATCATGCTAGTAACATGCTAGTAACTGGCTAATCATGCTAATAACATGCTAACAACAAGCTAATCATGTTAGAAACAGACTAGTAACATGCTAGTAACTTGCTAATCATGCTAGAAACATGCTAGCAACTTGCTAATCATGCTAGAAACATATTAACAACTTGCTAATCATGCTAGAAACATGCTAGCAACTTGCTAATCATTCTAAAAACATGCTAGCAACTTGCTAATCATTCTAAAAACATGCTAGCAACTTGCTAACAACTTGCTAATAATGTTAAAAACATGCTAGTAGCCTGCTAATCATGCTAGTAACATGCTAGTAACTGGCTAATCATGCTAATAACATGCTAACAACATGCTAATCATGCTAGAAATATGCTAGCAACTTGCTAATCATGCTAGTAACATACTAGCAACATGCTAACAACTTGCTAATCATGCTAGCAACATGCTAACAACTTGCTAATCATGTTAAAAACATGCTAGCAACTTGCTAATCATGTTAAGAACATGCTAGCAACATGCTAATCATGATAGAAATATACTAGCAACTTGCTAATCATGTTAAAAACATGCTAGCAACTTGCTAATCATGTTAAAAACATGCTAGCAACATGCTAATCATGATAGAAATATACTAGCAACTTGCTAATCATGTTAAAAACATGCTAGCAACTTGCTAATCATTCTAAAAACATGCTAGCAACTTGCTAATCATGTTAAAAACATGCTAGCAACTTGCTAATCATGTTAGGAACATGCTAGCAACATGCTAACAACTTGCTAATCATGTTAAAAACATGCTAGAAACATGCTAATCATGTTAGGAACATGCTAGCAACATGCTAACAACTTGCTAATCATGTTAAAAACATGCTAGCAACATGCTAATCATGCTAGAAATACTACCCTGGGTACCCTAGCAACCGTATAGCAACACCCTAGCAACCACCCTGGATACCCTAGCAACGGCATAGCAACACCTTAGCAACCACCCTGGGTACCTTAGCAACCGGCCTAGCAACCACCCCAAGTACCCTAGCAACCGCATAGCAACACCCTAGCAACCACCCCTGTTACCTTAGCAACCGCATAGCAACACCCTAGCAACCACCTTGGATACCTTAGCAACGGCATAGCAACACCCTAGCAACCACCCCTGTTACCTTAGCAACCGCATAGCAACACCTTAGCAACCACCCTGGGTACCCTAGCAACTGCATAGCAACACCCTAGCAACCACCCCTGTTACCTTAGCAACCGCATAGCAACACCCTAGCAACCACCCCTGTTACCCTAGCAACCGCATAGCAACAGACTAGCAACCACCCCTGTTACCCTTGCAACCGCATAGCAACACCTTAGCAACCACCTTGGATACCTTAGCAACGGCATAGCAACACCCTAGCAACCACCATGGATACCCTAGCAACAGCATAGCAACACCTTAGCAACCACCCTGGGTATCTTAGCAACCGGCCTAGCAATCACCCCAAGTACCCTAGCAACCGCATAGCAACACCCTAGCAACCACCCCGTTACCTTAGCAACCGCATAGCAACACCCTAGCAACCACCCCTGTTATCATGTTAATAAAATGTTAAACATGTTAACAACATGCTAGTAAAATGCTAATCATGCTAAATCATTCTAGTAACTTGTTAATTGTTATCTATCTATCTATCTATCTATCTATCTATCTATCTATCTATCTATCTATCTATCATCTAACCATTACTATCTATCTATCTATCTCTGACAGACTGTATTGCCTTCAAAACATTCAAACTTTAACCTTTTAAAACTACGTTAGACTTCAAACCATTACAGACTGAAAACCGTCAAATGCAAAACTTTTTAAAACTTCGTAAACTTTTTAAACTATAAACTTTTCAAACTTTTTCAAACTTTCTGGTCCAGCTTTCTCAAGCCAACCTAAAGTTTGTCTTGACAAACTTTACTATCTAGTTAAGTTGGCTTGAGAAAGCCAACTTACTGAAATGCTACTTAAACTTATTATTATTATTCTTCTTCTTCTGAGACTAAAATTATCAACTCTAACTCCTCCTAGAGCTTTAAATCTACAAACTCCAAACTCAGCCCAGATCTTTAAACTGATCTGAAGTTAGTTGCTATATCTTTTCTAACTGATCGGACTTACGGTTTTCCTAAAAATGGCGATTAAATTTGGGAAAAATCCCATAGACTTACATTGACGGAATGTTCAAATGAGCCAGCACTTTTTAAACTCCAACTGTCAAAATCCCCAGAATCCTTTGAGCCTCAATCAAACCTCCCTTCTATGTACTGTATTTCTAATCCATTTAAACTCATTCAAACTCATCTATCTATCTATCTATCTATCTATCTATCTATCTATCTATCTATCTATCTATCTAAACTTTACTATCTATCTATCTATCTATCTATGGCTAGCAACCAGAAACATGCTAGCAACTTGCTAATCATGCTAGAAACATGCTAGCAACATGCTAACAACTTGCTAATCATGCTAGAAACATGCTAGCACCTTGCTAATCATGCTAGAAACATGCTAACAACTTGCTAATCATGTTAGAAACATGCTAGCACCTTGCTAATCATGTTAGAAACATGCTAACAAGTTGCTAATCATGTTAGAAACATGCTAGCAACTTGCTAATCATGCTAGAAACATGCTAACAATCATGCTAGAAACATGCTAACAACTTGCTAATCATGCTAGAAACATGTTAACAACTTGCTAATCATGCTAGCAACATGCTAACAACTTGCTAATCATGCTAGAAACATGCTAGCAACTTACTAATCATGTTAGAAACATGCTAGCAACTTGCTAATCATGCTAGAAACATGCTAACAACTTGCTAATCATGCTAGAAACATGCTAGAAACATGCTAACAACTTGCTAATTATGCTAGCAACATGCTAACAACTTGCTAATCATGTTAGAAACATGCTAGCAACTTGCTAATCATGCTATAAACATGCTAGCAACTTGCTAATCATGCTAGAAACATGCTAGCAACATGCTAGCAACATGCTAATCATGCTAGAAACATGCTAGCAACATGCTAACAACTTGCTAATCATGCTAGAAACATGCTAGCAACATGCTAATCATGCTAGCAACATGCTAACAACTTGCTAATCATGCTAGAAACATGCTAGCAACTTGCTAATCATGCTAGCAACTTGCTAATCATGCTAGAAACATGCTAGCAACTTGCTAATCATGCCAGAAACATGCTAGCAACATTCTAACTACTTGCTAATCATGCTAGAAACATTCTAACAACATGCTAGAAACATGTTAGCAAATTTATCTATTATCTATCTATCTATATTTCTATCTGTCTATCTATCTATATATCTGTCTGAGAGACTGCATTCAAACTTTAACCTTTTAAAACTACTTTAAACTTCAAACTATTTCAGACTAAAACCTATCCAAATGCAACTTTTTAAAACTTCTTAAACTTTTAAAACTTTTAAAACTTTTTAAAACTTTCTGGTCCGGCTTTCTCAAGCCAACTTAAAGTTTGTCTTGACGAACTTTTTTATCTAGTTATTATTATTATTCTTCTTAGCCAAATTTTCAAACGCTACTCCTCCTAGAGCTTTAACTCTACAAACTCCAAACTCAGCTTAGATCTTCAGACTGGTCTGACTCGAGTTGCTATATCTCTTCAAACTGATCGGACTTACGGTTTTCCTAAAAATGACGTTTAAAACTGGGAAAAATCCCATAGACTTACATTGACGGAATGTTCAAATGAGCCAACACTATTCAAATTTCAACTGTCAAAATCCCCAGAATCCTTTGAGACTCAATCAAGCTTCCCTTCTATGTACTGTATTTCTAATCCATTCAAACTCATTCAAACTCATCTATCTATCTATCTATCTATCTATCTATCTATCTATCTATCTATCTATCTATCTATCTATCACTAGCCAAACTAGAGTCATGCTAGTAGCCTGCTAATCATGCTAGTAACATGCTAGTAACTGGCTAATCATGCTAATAACATGCTAACAACATGCTAATCATGTTAGAAACAGACTAACAACATGCTAGTAACTTGCTAATCATGCTAGAAACATGCTAGCAACTTGCTAATCATGCTAGAAACATGCTAGCAACTTGCTAATCATGCTAGAAACATACTAGCAACTTGCTAATCATTCTAAAAACATGCTAGCAACTTGCTAACAACTTGCTAATCATGTTAAAAACATGCTAGAAACATGCTAATCATGCTAGAAACATGCTAGCAACTTGCTAATCATGCTAGAAACATACTAGCAACTTGCTAATCATTCTAAAAACATGCTAGCAACTTGCTAATCATTCTAAAAACATGCTAACAACTTGCTAACAACTTGCTAATCATGTTAAAAACTTGCTAACAACTTGCTAATCATGTTAAAAACATGCTAGAAACATGCTAATCATGCTAGAAACATGCTAGCAACTTGCTAATCATGCTAGAAACATACTAGCAACTTGCTAATCATTCTAAAAACATGCTAGCAACTTGCTAATCATTCTAAAAACATGCTAGCAACTTGCTAATCATGTTAAAAACATGCTAGAAACATGCTAATCATGCTAGAAACATGCTAGCAACTTGCTAATCATGCTAGAAACATGCTAGCAACTTGCTAATCATGTTAAGAACATGCTAGCAACATGCTAGCAACTTGCTAATCATGTTAAAAACATGCTAGCAACTTGCTAATCATGCTAGAAACATGCTAGCAACTTGCTAATCATGCTAGAAACATACTAGCAACTTGCTAATCATTCTAAAAACATGCTAGCAACTTGCTAATCATTCTAAAAACATGCTAGCAACTTGCTAACAACTTGCTAATCATGTTAGAAACATGCTAGCAACTTGTTAATCATGCTAGAAACATCCTTAGCAACAACCCTGGGCACCTTATCAACCGGCCTAGCAACCACCCCAAGTACCCTAGCAACCGCATAGCAACACCCTAGCAACGACTCCTGTTACCTTAGCAACTGCATAGCAAAACCCTAGCAACCACCCCTGTTACCTTAGCAACCGCATAGCAACACCTTAGCAACCACCCTGGGTACCCTAGCAACCGCATAGCAACACCCTAGCAACCACCCTGGATACCTTAGCAACCGCATAGCAACACCCTAGCAACCACCCTGGATACCCTAGCAACCGCATAGCAACACCCTAGCAACCACCCTGGGTACCCTAGCAACCGCATAGCAACACCCTAGCAACCACCCTGGATACCCTAGCAACGGCATAGCAACACCTTAGCAACCACCCTGGGTATCTTAGCAACCGGCCTAGCAACCACCCCAAGTACCCTAGCAACCGCATAGCAACACCCTAGCAACCACCCCGTTACCTTAGCAACCGCATAGCAACACCATAGCAACCACCCGTTATCATGTTAATAAAATGTTAAACATGTTAACAACATGCTAGTAAAATGCTAATCATGCTAGAATCATTCTAGTAACTTGCTAATTGTTATCTATCTACTTATCTATCTATCTATCTATCTATTATCTAACCATTACTATCTATCTATCTATCTATCTCTGACAGACTGTATTGCCTTCAAAACATTCAAACTTTAACCTTTTAAAACTACGTTAGACTTCAAATCATTACAGACTGAAAACCGTCAAATGCAAAACTTTTTAAAACTTCGTAAACTTTTTAAACTATAAACTTTTCAAACTTTTTCAAACTTTCTGGTCCAGCTTTCTCAAGCCAACCTAAAGTTTGTCTTGACAAACTTTACTATCTAGTTATTATTCTTCTTCTTCTGAGACTAAAATTATCAACTCTAACTCCTCCTAGAGCTTTAAATCTACAAACTCCAAACTCAGCCCAGATCTTTAAACTGATCTGAAGTTAGTTGCTATATCTTTTCTAACTGATCGGACTTACGGTTTTCCTAAAAATGGCGATTAAATTTGGGAAAAATCCCATAGACTTACATTGACGGAATGTTCAAATGAGCCAGCACTTTTTAAACTCCAACTGTCAAAATCCCCAGAATCCTTTGAGCCTCAATCAAACCTCCCTTCTATGTACTGTATTTCTAATCCATTTAAACTCATTCAAACTCATCTATCTATCTATCCAACCTTTACTATCTATCTATCTATCTATGGCTAGCAACCAGAAACATGCAGCAACTTGCTAATCATGCTAGAAACATGATAGCACCTTGCTAATCATGCTAGAAACATGCTAACAACTTGTTAATCATGCTAGAAACATGCTAGCAACTTGCTAATCATGCTAGAAACATGCTAGCAACTTGTTAATCATGCTAGAAACATGCTAGCAACATGCTAAGAACTTGCTAATCATGCTAGAAACATGCTAGCAACTAGCTAATCATGCTAGAAACATGCTAATCATGTTAGAAACATGCTAGCAACTTGCTAATCATGCTAGAAACATGTTAACAATCATGCTAGAAACATGCTAACAACTTGCTAATCATGCTAGAAACATGTTAACAACTTGCTAATCATGCTAGCAACATGCTAACAACTTGCTAATCATGCTAGCAACATGCTAGCAACTTGCTAATCATGTTAGAAACATGCTAGCAACTTGCTAATCATGTTAGAAACATGCTAGAAACATGCTAACAACTTGCTAATCATGCTAGAAACATGCTAGAAACATGCTAACAACTTGCTAATCATGTTAGAAACATGCTAGCAACTTGCTAATCATGCTAGAAACATGCTAGCAACTTGCTAATCATGCTAGAAACATGCTAGCAACATGCTAATCATGCTAGAAACATGCTAGCAACATGCTAATCATGCTAGAAACATGCTAGCAACTTGCTAATCATGCTAGCAACATGCTAATCATGCTAGCAACATGCTAACAACTTGCTAATCATGCTAGAAACATGCTAGCAACTTGCTAATCATGCCAGAAACATGCTAGCAACATTCTAACAAGTTGCTAATCATGCTAGAAACATGTTAGCAAATTTATCTATTATCTATCTATCTATCTATCTATATTTCTATCTGTCTATCTATCTATATATCTGTCTGAGAGACTGCATTCAAACTTTAACCTTTTAAAACTACTTTAAACTTCAAACTATTTCAGACTAAAACCTATCCAAATGCAACTTTTTAAAACTTCTTAAACTTTTCAAACTTTTCAAACTTTTTAAAACTTTCTGGTCCGGCTTTCTCAAGCCAACTTAAAGTTTGTCTTGACGAACTTTTTTATCTAGTTATTATTATTATTATTATTATTATTATAGATTCCGTACAAATTTCGGCGCGTAACTTGTCCCGCAGTTTTTGTCACAGACCCACGAAACGGGCGTCAAATCGTGCGGCCTATTCGGGAATGGTGTGCTATGACTTTTATAAGCGATCGGGTGTACGATGATCGTACACGGGGCGAAAAATCGCCCGAAAAATCCCATAGACTTAACATTGCGGCCAACTTTGACGGGTCGTAGCGCCGAGCAAGAAATTCGTAGAAACACGTGATTCACCACATTCGGAGAGGCTGGCAGGCTGTGCGAGAACATACACCACAATGGGGTATAAGTTGTACCCCTGGGGCGCAAGAGCCCCCCAAATTTCCCCATTGACATACTATGGGGAGGGACGGCCCATTAAAAAGCATGTGTTTTTCCTACTATGGTAATTTACATAGGAATTTTGCATTGAACATAACTCTGGTTTACAGTGTCATAGAGACATGGGGGAGGGCTCATTTAACTCAGCCAACCAATCAGACTCTCAGGATCACTGATAAGCTGTCAAGCCACGCCCTAGCAACCATTTAGAGCACCTTAGCAACTGATCCCATAGACTTCCATTATAAAAGCCCAGATGGATATCTTTGGATCACAGTGTCATAGAGACATGGGGGTGGGCTTGTTTGACTCGGGGCAGCAAACAGCCAATCATGAATCACTATAGACAATTCCTAGCCACGCCCTAGCAACCACTATTGAGCACCCTAGCAACCCAAACCCACACAGGCATATCTTCAAATCTGAATGTCATAGAGACATGGGGGTTGGTTTATATCATTCATACTGGCAGGCAGCCTTTGGAGTATCATCATTGGCAGCTTTTAAGCCACTCCCTAGCAACCAAACAGAGTACCCTAGCAACCATTTAGTAAGTCCTATATCTCTACATCAGAACATCGTAGAGACATGGAACTTGGTTCTTTTGACTCATGCTAGCAAATAGGAATCCTTAAGTTGCTAGTCATGCTAGCAGTGAATAGCTATATGCTAATAGTGATTAGCTAAGTGCTAAATCAGGCTAAGAACTCTATAACACTCCATAGTAATGATCTGTGACAACTAGTAACTGCCTAACAACACTCTAGCAACCACCCCAAGTACCTTAGCAACCGCCCTAGCAACCACCCCAAGTACCCTAGCAACCGCATAGCAACACCATAGCAACCACCCTGGATACCCTAGCAACCGCATAGCAACACCTTAGCAACCACCCTGGGTACCCTAGCAACCGCCCTAGCAACCACCCCGGTTACCCTAGCAACCGCATAGCAACACCCTAGCAACCACCCTGGATACCCTAGCAACCGCATAGCAACAGCTTAGCAACCACCCTGAGTACCCTAGCAACCGCCCTAGCAACCACCCCGGTTACCCTAGCAACCGCATAGCAACACCTTAGCAACCACCTTGGGTACCCTAGCAACCGCCCTAGCAACCACCCCTGTTACCCTAGCAACCGCATAGCAACACCCTAGCAACCACCCTGGATACCCTAGCAACGGCATAGCAACACCTTAGCAACCATCCTGGGTACCTTAGCAACCGCCCTAGCAACCACCCCGAGTACCCTAGCAACCGCATAGCAACACCCTAGCAACCACCCCAGTTACCCTAGCAACCGCATAGCAACACCCTAGCAACCACCCTGGTTACCCTAGCAACCGCATAGTAACACCTTAGCAACCACCCTGGGTACCCTAGCAACCGCTCTAGCAACCACCCCGGCTACCCTAGCAACGGCATAGCAACACCCTAGCAACCACCCTAGCACCTACCCCAGTTACCCTAGCAACCGCATAGCAACACCCTAGCAACCACCCCGGTTACCCTAGCAGCCACCCTGGCAACCGCATAGCAACCGCATAGCAACACCCTAGCAACCGAGTCCCGAGTTTTGCCACGGCAAGCACCACTCACATTTTCTTCAGGAAATGTACATATCTAGTGTTACTATTACTATTCGCCCTGACAAAACTTCGACGCGTAACTCGTCCCGCACCGTTTGTCGTAGACCCATGAATGAGGTGTCAAATCGTGCGGCTTATTGAGGAGAGGTGTGCTATGACTTTTCTAAGCGATCGGGCGTACGATGTTCGTACAGCGGGAGAAAACTTTGGGCAAAAAGTCCCATAGACTTACAATGGCGGAATGTTTGAGAATTTGAATCTCAACTGTCACTTTCTCACACACACACACACACATGCAGGGCCTTAGGTACCCTTTCTCTTTCTAACTCATTTGACTTATCCTTTCAAGTAACCAATAATTAATGACCTATGATCGCCATAGCCACACCCTAGCAACCATTACAGCACCCTAGGAACCGAGTGCCGAGTTTTGCCACGGCAAGCACCACTCACATTTTCTTCAGGAAATGTACATATCTAGTTAGTGGTGCTTGCCAAAGGCAAAGCATCACTATTACTATTCTGCGTGCTTATTATTATTATTATTATTATTATAGATTCCGTACAAATTTCGGCACGTAACTCGTCCCGCAGTTTTTGTCACAGACCCACGGAACGGGCGTCAAATCGTGCGGCCTATACGGGAATGGTGTGCTATGACTTTTATAAGGGATCGGGCGTACGATGATCGTACACGGGGCGAAAAATCGCCCGAAAAATCCCATAGACTTAACATTGCGGCCAACTTTGTCGGGTCGTAGCGCCGAGCGAGAATTTCGTAGAAACATGTGATTCACCACATTTGGAGAGGCTGGCAGGCTGTGCGAGAACATACCCCGCAATGGGATATAAGTTGTACCCCTGGGGCGCAAGAGCCCCCCAAATTTCCCCATTGACTTACTATGGGGAGGGACGGCCCATTAAAAAGCATGTTTTTTTCCTACTATGGTAATTTACATAGGAATTTTCCATTAAACATAACTTTGGTTTACAATGTCATAGAGACATGGGGGAGGGCTCATTTAACTCAGCCAACCAATCAGACTCTCAGGATCACTGATAAGCTGTCAAGCCACGCCCTAGCAACCATTTAGAGCACCCTAGCAACTGCTCCCATAGACCACCATTATAAAAGCCCAGATGGATATCTTTGGATCACAGTGTCATAGAGACATGGGGGTGGGCTCATTTGACTCAGGGCAGTTAACAGCCAATCATGAATCACCTTCACCACTTCCTAGCCACGCCCTAGCAACCACTATCAAGGACCCTAGCAACCCAAATCCACACAGGCATATCTTCAAATCTGAATGTCATAGAGACATGGGGGTTGGTTTGTATCATTCATACTGGCAGGCAGCCTTTGGAGTGTCATCATTGGCAGCTTTTAAGCCACTCCCTAGCAACCAAACAGAGTACCCTAGCAACCATTTAGCAAGTCCTATATCTCTACATCAGAACATCGTAGAGACATGGAACTTGGTTCTTTTGATTTATGCTAGCAAATAGGTATCTTTAAGATGCTAGTCATGCTAGCAGTGAATAGCTACATGCTAATAGTGATTAGCTAAGTGTTAAATCAGGCTAAGAACTCTATAACACTCCATAGTAATGATCTGTGACAACTAGTAACTGCCTAACAACACTCTAGCAACCACCACAAGTACCTTAGCAACCGCCCTAGCAACCACCCCAAGTACCCTAGCAACCACATAGCAACACCATAGCAACCACCCTGGATACCCTAGCAACGGCATAGCAACACCTTAGCAACCATCCTGGGTACCTTAGCAACCGCCATAGCAACCACCCCGAGTACCCTAGCAACCGCATAGCAACACCCTAGCAACCGCCCCAGTTACCCTAGCAACCGCATAGCAACACCTTAGCAACCACCCTGGGTACCCTAGCAACCGCCCTAGCAACCACCCCGGGTACCCTAGCAACCGCATAGCAACACCCTGGCAACCTCCCCGGTTACCCTAGCAACCGCATAGCAACACCTTAGCAACCATCCTGGGAGCCCTAGCAACCGCCCTAGCAACAACCCCGACTACCCTAGCAACCGCATAGCAACACCCTAGCAACCACCCCGTTACCTTGGCAACCGCATAGCAACACCCTAGCAACCACCTGTTATCATGTTAATAAAATGTTAAACATGTTAACAACATGCTAGTAAAATGCTAATCATGCTAGAATCATTCTAGTAACTTGCTAATTGTTATCTATCTACTTATCTATCTATCTATCTATCTATCTATCTATCTATCATCTAACCATTACTATCTATCTATCTATCTATCTCTGACAGACTGTATTGCCTTCAAAACATTCAAACTTTAACCTTTTAAAACTACTTTAGACTTCAAACCATTACAGACTGAAAACCGTCAAATGCAAAACTTTTTAAAACTTTGTAAACTTTTTAAACTATAAACTTTTCAAACTTTTTCAAACTTTCTGGTCCAGCTTTCTCAAGCCAACCTAAAGTTTGTCTTGACAAACTTTACTATCTAGTTATTATTATTCTTCTTCTTCTGAGACTAAAATTATCAACTCTAACTCCTCCTAGAGCTTTAAATCTACAAACTCCAAACTCAGTCCAGATCTTTAAACTGATCTGAAGTTAGTTGCTATATCTTTTCTAACTGATCGGACTTACGGTTTTCCTAAAAATGGCGATTAAATTTGGGAAAAATCCCATAGACTTACATTGACGGAATGTTCAAATGAGCCAGCACTTTTTAAACTCCAACTGTCAAAATCCCCAGAATCCTTTGAGCCTCAATCAAACCTCCCTTCTATGTACTGTATTTCTAATCCATTTAAACTCATTCAAACTCATCTATCTATCTATCTATCTATCTATCTAAACTTTACTATCTATCTATCTATCTATCTATGGCTAGCAACCAGAAACATGCTAGCAACTTGCTAATCACGCTAGAAACATGCTAGCAACATGCTAACAACTTGCTAATCATGCTAGAAACATGCTAGCACCTTGCTAATCATGCTAGAAACATGCTAACAACTTGCTAATCATGCTAGAAACATGCTAGCAACTTGCTAATCATGCTAGAAACATGCTAACAACTTGCTAATCATGCTAGAAACATGTTAACAACTTGCTAATCATGCTAGCAACATGCTAACAACTTGCTAATCATGCTAGAAACATGCTAGCAACTTGCTAATCATGTTAGAAACATGCTAACAACTTGCTAATCATGCTAGCAACATGCTAACAAGTTGCTAATCATGCTAGAAACATGCTAGCAACTTGCTAATCATGCTAGAAACATGCTAACAATCATGCTAGAAACATGCTAACAACTTGCTAATCATGCTAGAAACATGTTAACAACTTGCTAATCATGCTAGCAACATGCTAACAACTTGCTAATCATGCTAGAAACATGCTAGCAACTTACTAATCATGTTAGAAACATGCTAGCAACTTGCTAATCATGCTAGAAACATGCTAGAAACATGCTAACAACTTGCTAATTATGCTAGCAACATGCTAACAACTTGCTAATCATGTTAGAAACATGCTAGCAACTTGCTAATCATGCTATAAACATGCTAGCAACTTGCTAATCATGCTAGAAACATGCTAGCAACATGCTAGCAACATGCTAATCATGCTAGAAACATGCTAGCAACATGCTAACAACTTGCTAATCATGCTAGAAACATGCTAGCAACATGCTAATCATGCTAGCAACATGCTAGCAACTTGCTAATCATGCTAGAAACATGCTAACAATCATGCTAGAAACATGCTAACAACTTGCTAATCATGCTAGAAACATGTTAACAACTTGCTAATCATGCTAGCAACATGCTAACAACTTGCTAATCATGCTAGAAACATGCTAGCAACTTACTAATCATGTTAGAAACATGCTAGCAACTTGCTAATCATGCTAGAAACATGCTAACAACTTGCTAATCATGCTAGAAACATGCTAGAAACATGCTAACAACTTGCTAATTATGCTAGCAACATGCTAACAACTTGCTAATCATGTTAGAAACATGCTAGCAACTTGCTAATCATGCTATAAACATGCTAGCAACTTGCTAATCATGCTAGAAACATGCTAGCAACATGCTAGCAACATGCTAATCATGCTAGAAACATGCTAGCAACATGCTAACAACTTGCTAATCATGCTAGAAACATGCTAGCAACATGCTAATCATGCTAGCAACATGCTAACAACTTGCTAATCATGCTAGAAACATGCTAGCAACTTGCTAATCATGCTAGAAACATGCTAACAACTTGCTAATCATGCCAGAAACATGCTAGCAACATTCTAACTACTTGCTAATCATGCTAGAAACATTCTAACAACATGCTAGAAACATGTTAGCAAATTTATCTATTATCTATCTATCTATATTTCTATCTGTCTATCTATCTATATATCTGTCTGAGAGACTGCATTCAAACTTTAACCTTTTAAAACTACTTTAAACTTCAAACTATTTCAGACTAAAACCTATCCAAATGCAACTTTTTAAAACTTCTTAAACTTTTAAAACTTTTAAAACTTTTTAAAACTTTCTGGTCCGGCTTTCTCAAGCCAACTTAAAGTTTGTCTTGACGAACTTTTTTATCTAGTTATTATTATTATTCTTCTGAGACTAAAATTTCCAAACGCTACTCCTCCTAGAGCTTTAACTCTACAAACTCCAAACTCAGCCCAGATCTTCAGACTGATCTGACTCGAGTTGCTATATCTTTTCTAACTGATCGGACTTACGGTTTTCCTAAAACTGACGATTAAATTTGGGAAAAATCCCATAGACTTACATTGACGGAATGTTCAAATGAGCCAACACTATTCAAATTTCAACTGTCAAAACTCCCAGAATCCTTTGAGACTCAATCAAACTTCCCTTCTATGTACTGTATTTCTAATCCATTTAAACTCATTCAAACTCATCTATCTATCTATCTATCTATCTATCTATCTATCTATCTATCTATCACTAGCCAAACTAGAGTCATGCTAGTAGCCTGCTAATCATGCTAGTAACATGCTAGTAACTGGCTAATCATGCTAATAACATGCTAACAACATGCTAATCATGTTAGAAACAGACTAGCAACATGGCAGTAACTTGCTAATTAAGCTAGAAACATGCTAGCAACTTGCTAATCATTCTAAAAACATGCTAGCAACTTGCTAATCATGTTAAAACATGCTAGCAACATGCTAATCATGCTAGAAACATGCTAGTAACTTGTTAATCATGCTAGTAACATGCTAGTAACTTGCTACTCATGCTAGAAACATGCTAATGACATGCTAATCATGCTAGAAACATGCTAGTAACTTGCTAATCATGCTAGTAACATGCTAGTAACTTGATACTCATGCTAGAAACATGCTAATGACATGCTAATCATGTTAGAAACATGTTAGCAACTTTGCTTATCATGCTAGAAACATGCTAGCGACATGCTAGTCATGCTAGAAACATGCTAGCAACTTTGCTAATCATGCTACAAACATGCTAGCGACATGCTAATCATGCTAGAAACATGCTAACGACATGCTAGTCATGCTAGAAACATGCTAGCGACATGCTAATCATGCTAGAAACATGCTAGCAACTTTGCTAATCATGTTAGAAACATGCTAGCGACATGCTAATCATGTTAGAAACATGCTAGTGACATGCTAGTCATGTTAGAAACATACTAGCAACTTTGCTAATCATGCTAGAAACATGCTAGTGACATGCTAATCATGCTAGAAACATGCTAGTGACATGCTAATCATGTTAGAAACATGTTAGCAACTTTGCTAATATGCTAGAAACATGCTAGCAACTGGCTAATCATGCTAGTAACATGCTAGCAACTGGCTAATCATGCTAGAAACATGCTAACAACTTGCTAATTATTTATCTATCTATCTGACAGACTACATTCAAACTTTAAAACTTCTAAATATAAATTTCAGACTGAAAACCATCCAAACTTAAAACTTCTTAAACTATTTAAACTTTTCAAACTTCTTACCTTTTCAAACTTTTCAAACTTTTTAAACTTTTCAAACTTCTTACCTTTTCAAACTTTTCAAACTTTTTAAACTTTTCAAACTTTTTCAAACTTTCTGGTCCGGCTTTCTCAAGCCAACTTAAAGTTTGTCTTGACGAACTTTTTTATCTAGTTATTATTATTATTATTATTCTTCTTAGCCAAATTTTCAAACGCTACTCCTCCTAGAGCTTTAACTCTACAAACTCCAAACTCAGCCTAGATCTTCAGACTGGTCTGACTCGAGTTGCTATATCTCTTCAAACTGATCGGACTTACGGTTTTCCTAAAAATGACGTTTAAAACTGGGAAAAATCCCATAGACTTACATTGACGGAATGTTCAAATGAGCCAACACTATTCAAATTTCAACTGTCAAAATCCCCAGAATCCTTTGAGACTCAATCAAGCTTCCCTTCTATGTACTGTATTTCTAATCCATTCAAACTCATTCAAACTCATCTATCTATCTATCTATCTATCTATCTATCTATCACTAGCCAAACTAGAGTCATGCTAGTAGCCTGCTAATCATGCTAGTAACATGCTAGTAACTGGCTAATCATGCTAATAACATGCTAACAACATGCTAATCATGTTAGAAACAGACTAACAACATGCTAGTAACTTGCTAATCATGTTAGAAACAGACTAACAACATGCTAGTAACTTGCTAATCATGCTAGAAACATGCTAGCAACTTGCTAATCATGCTAGAAACATGCTAGCAACTTGCTAATCATGCTAGAAGCATACTAGCAACTTGCTAATCATTCTAAAAACATGTTAGCAACTTGCTAATCATTCTAAAAACATGCTAGCAACTTGTTAACAACTTGCTAATCATGTTAAAAACTTGCTAACAACTTGCTAATCATGTTAAAAACATGCTAGAAACATGCTAATCATGCTAGAAACATGCTAGCAACTTGCTAACCATGCTAGAAACATGCTAGCAACTTGCTAATCATGCTAGAAACATACTAGCAACTTGCTAATCATTCTAAAAACATGCTAGCAACTTGCTAATCATTCTAAAAACAGGCTAGCAACTTGCTAATCATGTTAAAAACATGCTAGAAACATGCTAGCAACTTGCTAATCATGCTAGAAACATGCTAGCAACTTGCTAATCATGTTAAGAACATGCTAGCAACATGCTAGCAACTTGCTAATCATGTTAAAAACATGCTAGCAACTTGCTAATCATGCTAGAAACATGCTAGCAACTTGCTAATCATGCTAGAAACATACTAGCAACTTGCTAATCATTCTAAAAACATGCTAGCAACTTTGCTAATCATGCTAGAAACATGCTAGCGACATGCTAATCATGTTAGAAACATGCTAGTGACATGCTAGTCATGTTAGAAACATACTAGCAACTTTGCTAATCATGCTAGAAACATGCTAGCGACATGCTAATCATGCTAGAAACGTGCTAACGACATGCTAATCATGTTAGAAACATGCTAGCAACTTTGCTAATCATGCTAGAAACATGCTAGCAACATGCTAACAACTTGCTAATCATGCCAGAAACATGCTAGCAACTTTCCTAATCATGCTAGAAACATGTTAACAACTTTGCTAATAATGCTAGAAACATGCTAGCAACATGCTAACAACTTTGCTAATCATGCTAAAAACATGCTAGCAACATGCTAGCAACTTTGCTAATCATGCTAGAAACATGTTAGCAACATGCTAACAACTTGCTAATCATGCCAGAAACATGCTAGAAACATGCTAGCAACGTGCTAGCAACTTTGCTAATCATGCTAGAAACATGCTAGCAACTTTGCTAATCATGTTAGAAACATGCTAGCAACTTGCTAATCATACTAGAAACATGCTAGCAACTTTGCTAATCATGCCAGAAACATGCTAGCAACTTGCTAATCATGCCACAAACATGCTAGCAACATGCTAACAACTTGCTAATCATGCTAGAAACATGCTAGCAACTTTGCTAATCATACTAGAAACATGCTAGCAACTTGTTAATCTTGCTAAAATCATGCTAGCAACTTGCTAATCATGCTAAAATCATGCTAGCAATTTGCTAATCATGTTAGAAACATGCTAGCAACTTTGCTAATCATGCTAGAAACATGCTAACAACTTGCTAATCATGCTAGAAACATGCTAGCAACTTTGCTAATCATACTAGAAACATACTAGCAACTTGCTAATCATGCTAGCCACCTGCTAGCAACTTGCTAATCATGCTAGAAACATGCTAGCAACTTGTTAATCATGCTAGCCACCTGCTAGCAACTTGCTAATCATGCTAGAAACATGCTAACGACTTTGCTAATCATGCTAGCAACTTGTTAATCAGGCTAGAAACATGCTAGCAACTTGTTAATAATGATAAAAACATGCTAGCAACTTTGCTAATCATGTTAGAAACATGGTAGCAACATGTTAATCATGTTAACATCTTCCTAATCTATCTATCTATCTATCTATCTATAATCTAACAATTACTATCTATCTATCTATCTATCTATCTATCTATCTATCTATCTATCTATCTATCTGTCTATCTATCTATCTATCTATCAAACTGCATTCAAACTTTAAAACTTCAAACAATGTCAGACTGAAAACCATCCAAACTTAAAACTTTTGAAAACTTCTTAAACTTCTTAAGCTTCTTAAACTTCTTAAACTTTTTAAACTTTTTAAACTTTTCAAACTTTTCAAACTTTTTAAAACTTTCTGGTCCGGCTTTCTCAAGCCAACTTAAAGTTTGTCTTGACGAACTTTTTTATCTAGTTATTATTATTCTGAGACTAAAATTATCAACTCTAACTCCTCCTAGAGCTTTAACTCTACAAACTCCAAACTCAGCCCAGATCTTCAAACTGATCTAAAGTTAGTTGCTATATCTTTTCTAACTGATCGGACTTACGAATTTCCTAAAATTGATGATTAAATTTGGGAAAAATCCCATAGACTTACATTGACAGAATGTTCAAATGTGCCAGCAGTTCAAACTCCAACTGTCAAAACTCCTAGAATCCTCTGAGACTCAATCAAGCTTCCCTTCTATGTACTGCATTTCTAATCCATTCAAACTTATTCAAACTCATCTATCTATCTATCTATCTATCTATCTATCTATCTATCTATCTATCTATCTATCTATCTATCTATCTATCTATCTATCATCTAACTTCCCTTCTATGTACTGTATTTCTAATCCATTCAAACTCATTCAAACTCATTCAAACTCATCTATCTATCTATCTATCTATCACTAGCCAAATTAGAGTCATGCTAGTAGCCTGCTAATCATGCTAGTAACATGCTAGTAACTGGCTAATCATGCTAATAACATGCTAACAACATGCTAATCATGTTAGAAACAGACTAGCAACATGCTAGTAACTTGCTAATCATGCTAGAAACATGCTAGCAACTTGCTAATCATGCTAGAAACATGCTAGCAACATGCTAACAACTTGGTAATCATGTTAAAAACATGCTAGCAACATGCTAATCATGCTAGAAATATGCTAGCAACTTGCTAATCATGCTAGTAACATGCTAGTAACATTGCTAATAATGCTAGAAACATGCTAGCAACTTTGCTAATCATGTTAGAAACATGCTAGCAACTTGCTAATCATGCTAGAAACATACTAACGACATGCTAATCATGCTAGAAACATGCTAGCAACTTGCTAATCTTGGCAGAAACATGCTAGCAGGTTTGATAATCATGTTAGAAACATGTTAGCAACTTTGCTAATAATGTTAGAAACATGCTAGCAACCTGCTAATCTTGGCAGAAACATGCTAGCAGGTTTGATAATCATGCTAGAAACATGCTAGCAGGTTTGATAATCATGCTAGAAACATGTTAGCAACTTTGCTAATCATGCCAGAAACATGCTAACGACATGCTAATCATGCTAGAAACATGCTAGTAACGTTGCTAATAATGCTAGAAACATGCTAGCAACTTTGCTAATCATGTTAGAAACATGCTAGCAACTTGCTAATCATGCTAGAAACATACTAGCGACATGCTAATCATGCTAGAAACATGCTAGCAACTTGCTAATCTTGGCAGAAACATGCTAGCAGGTTTGATAATCATGCTAGAAACATGCTAGCAACTTTGCTAATCATGTTAGAAACATGCTAGCAACTTGCTAATCATGCTAGAAACATGCTAGCAACTTTGCTAAACATGCCAGAAACATGCTAGCAACTTGCTAATCATGCCAGAGGCATGCTAGTGACATTTTAAGCATGTTAGAAAATGTTAGCAACTTGCTAATCATGCCAGAAACATGCTAGCAAGTTTGCTAATCATGCTAGCAACATGCTAATCATGATAGAAAAATGCTAGCAATGCTAAAACATGTTAACATGTTAAATCATGTAAGCAATGTGTTAAATCATGCTAGCTGCTTCCATACTTTTACAACTGCTTCAAACTTTCAGGCTAGGCTTTCTCAAGCCCACTTAAAGTTTGTTCTCAAACTTTACTCATCTAGTTCTTCATCTTCTTTGTTGTAATGTGTATAATGATAGGTTAGGCTTCTAAAAGGAAGATAGAAAATATAGCCTATTTATGAATTCGCAGAGGAAGAGTATTGTGAGTTGAGAATGAACTGACAATACCACACTAAGTACTGCCACCTGGTGTTTAACATTAAAAAAGATAATTTAACGTCAGAGGCCAATATAAGATTAATTCCAGAAGAACTGTGGCAACATCTCCAAGATGCTTCAAGAAACCTGCAAAGTACTGTTAAAAGATTTAGGCACTTGTGAAAAAATGCTGTAAAAAGAGGATGCTGTCAAAAACAATATCATAAATATACCATAAATAGATTTTATTTATCAATTAACTTCTATTAACTAAATTAAATCAACATTTGGTAAACTATATTTGCATTTAAAACAGCTTTTGCCCTAGGTACATTTGTGCATGAGTTTTCAGGTAGCTTTGCATGTAGGTTTCTTGAAGCATCTTGGAGATGTTGCCACAGTTCTTCTGGATTTAGTCTGTCTCAGTTTGTTCTGTTTCCTCATGTCATTCCAGACAGACTGGATGATGGGGAGATCAGATCTCTGTGTGGAGCACTGGCTGTTGTCAGACTCCTTGTGCAAACAAAAATCTCACTGGATTATTACAATTAACAGCAAAATGAATGTTTAGAAATGTAAACTAATATTTCCTACTGATACACTACAGCAAAAGATAGAAATAACTGACTTAAAACCATTTTTTTTGTTGGTGAAAATACTAGTGGCCTAAGACTTTTGCACAGTACTGTATATATATATATATATATATATATATATATATATATATATACACTACCGTTCAAAAGTTTGGGGTCAGTACATTTTTATTGTTACTTTTATTGTTTTTTTTTTTTTTTTTTTTTTTTTTAAGAAATTAATACTTTTATTCACCAAGGATGTATTAAGTTAATAATTAAAAGTTTATTAAAAGTTAATAATAAATAATTTACATTGTTATAAAATATTTATATTTTGAATAAACACTGTACTTTTTAAACTTGTTATTCATGAAATAATCCTGAAAAAAAAATTACGGGTTCCAAAAAATATTTGGCAGCACAACTGTTGATATTATCCAACATTGATCATTCTAATAATAAATCTGCATATTAGAATGATTTCTGAAGGATCATGTGACACTTAAGACACTTAAGACTGGAGTAACAGCTGATAAAAATTCAGCTTTTTATCACAGGAATAAATTCTATTTTAAAGTATGTTAAAATAAAAAAAACATTATTTTATATTGTAAAAACATTTTGCAATATTACTGTTTTTTTCTATATTTTTAATCAAATAAATACAGCCTTGATGAGCATAAGAGACTACTTTAAAGACTATTACAAGTCTTACTGACCCCAAACTTTTGAATGGTAGTGTATATACATATATATATTACAAATTTAAATATAATTTAAATATAAATGTAACTGTTATCTGTTGCAGTTACTGTGAAAAAAAGTAAATAAATTACAGTTAATTTTGAAAATATTAACTATTACAAAGGGTGTTACATCCGAATATTTTCACACACACATATAGATTTGATTGATTTCTTTCTCAAATTACACTGACTGCTCTAAAATATGAGACACCCAAAGTTTCTGGAGTTTAGGACAGAATAGGACATGTTAATTCGATAACTGTTTTATTTTCAGTTTGAGTTTATGTATATGCTTTAGTTTTTAAGATTGACTGTTTTTCTTGAAAGCATTGTTTAATGCCAGTGTTTCCTGTCATAGCTATAGAGATTTCATTACGAAACAGTACATAGCTATTAAACTAGATCTTATGATTTTAAATCTGTATTTAACCTCAGAATGAGCTGAGAAGTAAAAATAGGTGTTAAAGCCTGATTTTGTGGTGGCAGTGCTTTAAAATTAAATTTTTATCATTTTAATTGAACTAATGAAGAATTTTGAAAGTCTGACAGTAATCAGTGTTGAGTACTACTGTAAGGTTAACCCTGCCTGCTTTTAATGTTTCAAAATGATTAAGTCGAAAACAATAATTTTAAATTTAGAAAGTAATCAAAAAGCAATCAAATGTAATCAGTTATATTACTTTAATAAAGCAATTGAAATAGTTACTATAAATAAATAATAATTACATTTTAAACAAGGAAATATATCCAATTTTTGCAGCCTATGTAGTATTCTGTAGGTAGTTATTGTTTTTTTTTTTTTTTAACAATATATATATTACTTTTTCTCAGTTTGCATATCACAACAGATTGCACAGTTACAGAATAATAATCATGTAGACACAGCAAACATTTTACACCCTATTCTCCCTCCCATCAACCCATTCCCTAAAAAAAAAAAAAACAAACAAAACAAAAACAACCAAAAAAAAAAAAAAAAAAAAAAAAAAAAAATTAATTAAAAGAAAAAAAAAAAAAAAAAAAAAGAGATGCTCTTAAATCAGGTAAAGAGTGTTTCCCAAGTCTATGTTTAGACCATGATACTACCCTATTCCCTCAGAGCTTGTTCTTGATGTAGCAGACTACCAACATTTGCATTGTACTTTAGGAAGGTCTCCAGATATCTTCAAACACATTTTGTTTCTTTTTGACAATGTATGTGATCTTTTCCATTGACATATGTGACGCCATTTCTTTAATCCACTTTCCAATTCTAGGTTCATTTATATTTTTCCAATTAAGAGCAATAACACGTTTAGCTTGTAAAATACACATTTCTATGAATCTGACCTCTTTGCTTTGTAAGAGAGGGCTGACAGGATATATACCCAGGATAAAAATCTTAGGATCCAGTGGTAATTTCTTTGATAAAATTTGGTCAATCATTTCAATAATACCTTGCCAAAAGGGCTTCACTTTCACACATTCCCATATACAGTGGTACAGTGTACCTCTTACCTCATTACACTTTATACAGGTATCTGGAATATTATCGTTAAACTTGTGCAATATAGTAGGAGTTATGTATGTTCGCATTAGCCATTTGTACTGTATGAGTTTCAGGCTACTGTTAATTGTTTGCATCTGAGCTTTCTTACATGCCTCATTCCAATCCTCTAGAGATATTTCATCATCTATATCTTCTTTCCATAATCTTAGTTTTGATTCCGAGGATTCGTTAGAGCCAGATACGAACAATTCATACAAAGAGGAGATTGAACCTTTATCATAACAGTGTCCTATGATTGCTGCCTCTAATGAGGAAATGTTAGGAATATCTAATGAATGATTTTGAGATGAGGATATAAAACTTCTAAGTTGAAGATATTTAAAAAAAATGGGTCTTTGGAATGTCATATTTGTTTGAGATTGCTGCAAAGGACATAAATACTTCATCCTCATTGTACATGTCTTGTACTTTCCTTAACCCTTTTTCAGCCCATATCCGAAATCCTGCATAGCTTTTTCCTGGTTTAAAATTAATATTACCACATATAGGACTAAAACGTGACCAGGAGGAATTTATATTCAAATATTTACAAGAATCAAACCAAATATTGATC
This sequence comes from Cirrhinus mrigala, assembly GCA_036247105.1. Classification (NCBI taxonomy): domain Eukaryota; kingdom Metazoa; phylum Chordata; class Actinopteri; order Cypriniformes; family Cyprinidae; genus Cirrhinus; species Cirrhinus mrigala. The sequence goes on from JAMKFB010000745.1 coordinate 93,585, forward strand.
ATGTTCAATACAATAGGGTTGTCTGTGTTTTTTCTTAGATATTTGTGGTCTGCCGAATACAGGTATAAGTGCAGTGGTATTCGTGGTGTAACAGAACAGGATTCCAAATCCATCCAAGCAGGAGGGCTTTCAGAAGAAAAATAAAACATGATTGTATGCAGCTGAGCTGCCCAGTAATACCACTGAATGTTTGGACATTTAAGTCCTCCTCGATCAAATGGTAGGTATAATAAAGTTAGACGTAGTCTGGGACGTTTATTTTGCCAAATAAAGTTGGTAAACAATTTCTTAATTCTAGTAAACAACGATGAGGGAGGGAGTAAGGGGATATTTTGGAACAAATAAAGAAATTTAGGGAGTATATTCATTTTTAGGATATTTATCCTGCCAATCATTGAGATGGGTAAAGATGTCCAACGTTCTACTGACGAGGTAGTAGCTTCCAAAACTGGGTCATAATTTATCTGAGCTATCTTATTCACCTCATGTACAATTTTAATACCCAGATATGTAAAATTATCCGTCGAATTAAAGATAGAAGCATAACCTTGGCTATTTTTTCTCTCTGATTCATTAAGTAACATTATAGATGATTTGGAGTGATTAACTTTATATCCAGATATTTTTCCAAAAGTTTCAATGAGATCCAGGAGTGCAGGAATAGAGCTACTTAGATTTTTGAGAAACAAAATTACATCATCTGCAAATAATGCTAATTTATGTTCTAGGCGGCTCTCTCGAATTCAG
>JAMKFB010000746.1:0-76569 GCA_036247105.1 Cirrhinus mrigala
GAGTCAAAAGTCTGACTGCACATGCTTGTTTTTTTCTAGCCTAAATCGGGATATTATCCCCAAAACAAAATGTGCAATATCATTATCATGTTGTGTTTCCATGTTTTATGGGGACATTCCATAGGCGTAATGGTTTTTATACTGTACAAACCAATTTTCTATCGCCCTACACCTACCCTACACCTAAACCTCGCCCTCACAGGAGACTGTGCACACTTTTACTTTCTCAAAAAAACTCATTCTACATGATTTATGAGCATGTTTCCTCATGGGGACCTCACAAATGTCCCCACAAGGTCAAAATTATTACTATCCTTGTGGGGACATTTGGTCCCCATAACGTGATAAATACCATGTACACACACACACACACACACACACACACACACACACACACACACACATTTTTGTGAATTGTAGGGACTTTCCATAGACTTCTATAGTTTTTATACTGACCAAACGATACTGTTTATCCCCTCACCCAACCCGAACCCTAAACCTACCCCTTACAGAAAACCTGTTTGCATCGTTACATTTTCAGATAAACATCATTTACTAATTTTAATCTTTTTTTTGTTTGTTTTTTTTTTTTTTACATTGTGGGGACCGCAGGTTTTACTATCCTTGTGGGGTCCCCACGATGTAGCAAAAACAAGTACACACACACACACACACACACACACACACACACACACACACACACACACAATTACTGGACACTATACGTAGTCTTGTTGTATGAACTTAAAATAACTGTATGGAAAGGTTCTTATTTTAATTTTATTCACAGAATGAACAGTTCTGCAATTGTATGTGTGTTTTGGAATACAGTAGCTCTTGGCTAATTCAAATGAAGTGTTGTATGGGTCATCATTTTAAATTCAGATGAAAAGCCAAAGAGGGGTAAAATGCAGAAGGAATATTATTTATGTATGTATGTATGTATGTATTTATTTATTTATTTATTTATTCATTCATTCATTCATTCATTCATTCATTCATTCATTCACACATCACATGTTTCTACAATGTGTGTATATTAACTCTTTTTTAATAATGAGTGGAATTTTTTTTGTAGCTAATAAACTTAAAAATAAAACACACACTAAGAAATATTTACTAGAGTATAAAAGTGCATTAGCTAGCCTTGTAGATCTAGTAATGGTTTCTCATTATTTGGATTTGGGACAGAGAAAACTGAGCCTATAGACCAGCAGTTATGAGGAAGTTGTTTGAGTGAGAACATTTTCTGAGTTTGAGTTTTTCCTCTCTGTTTCTTTGTCTTTTTTTAGGAGTTTTATGGTGTGTCATCACATTCTATGCAGGCAGGAGGCAGGCAGGAGGCAGGGAGAAGACAGGCGAGACCAGGGGTGACTGGAGTGTGTGGCCACAGAGGGGTTGTGTCAGACCCTTATAAACAACCTGATCAGGTGCATTTGGCAGCCATGAAAGAAGAATATGTCCATTTACACATTTTTAGATGTGGGACAGTATAAGTAATAAGGGACAGTGTACAGTGTATATAGTAATTTAGCAAACGTTTACACTTTCATTTTAAATACCTGTTTACTGAATGTGTAGCTACTCATTGGCAAGCCAGAACCAATCAGTGATTTTAAACTAAGTATTTCATTTTATGTACTCCTACAGTAAGGATCAAGTCCACTGTCAATACCAAAACAGAAATGGAGTTTATTTTAATTAATTAATTTTAAACTGGATATCATTGCATTATCATTAATAGAATAAAGATTGTTGCTCACTGGAGAAAGTTAAGATTTTTCACATATGGATATATATTTTATGCACAATTGTATATTGTTGGGGGCCTTTTTTATTACTATTTGTAATTTCTGTTTTAGTAAACAATCCAATCAGAATTTGTATACACTATATGCTACGCCTTCTAGCAGTGATCTTCCAGAATAAAAGTAATCTTGACAAACAGAGTCAGAGATTTCAGTCTTTTCAAACAGATAGGAGCTGTACTTGCATGAGACAGCTGACCAAGATGGCCACTGAGTGAACGGACTTGCCTTTAATGAATTTGTAAAAATGATAAATTCAGATTCATTCAGAACTTAAAATTCATAACTTTCCTATATTTCAGAACATTTTAAAAGGTTTTGTTCTAGGAATGACTGATATCTGCTATTGTAAAATAACGGCTTTGTGTGCAAAAGCTATCTGGTAAAGTGCCCTGCAGTCATATTTGCAAATAGTCACCTTTTCATAGATTAGGACGTCACTACTCAGTTCACTGATAATCTAGAGTTTACACAGTTGCAATATTTACATTATCTTTATTATGTCATATGACAACATTCATATTCACCTTTCATTCACACCAATGGCTTTTTTTTAAGTAAAGACATTTTTGTGGAATTTGGGAAATACCCAAGAAAATCAAGTCAGATTTTGATGGCCGCCATCCCAGAACCAGTGCACAAGATGGCTGCCTTCCCAGAGCCAGTCCACAAGATGGCCGCCGTCCCTGAGCCAGTCCACAAAATGGCCGCCACCCCCAAGCCAGTTCACAAGATGGCCGCCATCCCAGAGCCACTCCACAAGATGGTCGCTGTCTCCAAGCCACGCCTCATGATGGCCCACGTGCTGGACTCACCCCTAATGGCGGTATGGGCAGCTAAAATGGCTCTCCCTCACGTCACGGCAGCTACCCCTGATTCGAGTCAAGTTGCAGCTGTTGTTCCAGAGCCAAGTCAAGCTACAGCTGCCGCTCCAGAGTCAAACCATGTTACAGCTGTAGCTTCCAGAGCCCGGTCAAGCTTCAGAGCCCGGTCAAGCAACAGAGTTAAGTCAAGCCAAAGCTGCTGTTCTCCATGAGTCAAGCAAGGACACAGCTGTTCCCCATGAATCAAGCCAAGTCACAGCTGTTTTCCACGAGCCAAGCCAAGATACAGCTGTTGTTCTCCATGAGTCAAGCCAAGATACAGCTGTTGTTCTCCATGAGTCAAGCCAAGACACAGCTGTTGTTCTCCATGAGTCAAGCCAAGATACAGCTGTTGTTCTCCATGAGTCAAGCCAAGTCACGCAGTGCCCCCGCTCCCAAGCCACAAGTCACGCAGTGCCCCCGCTCCCAAGCCACAAGTCCATAACACCCACACCCTCAGGGTCAACATACATCCCACTGTCTACTGTGCTGCCTGTAATGGCTGTTGCCATTTTCAGTGTGTGGGCTGCACACTGTGCTCCAGAGGCCTCGTCTGTTCACAAGTCTGCTCCAGAGGCCTCGTCCATCCACAAGTCTGCTCCAGAGGCCTCGCCTGTCCACGAGTCTGCTCCAGAGCCCTTGCCTGTCCACGAATCTGCTCCAGATGCCTCGCCTGTCAACGAGTCTGCGCCAATGCCCCCAGAAGTGGCAGCTCCGGCTGCAGAACCTCCTAAAGGGGCGGCGTCTCCCCACGGACTTTCACGGACGCTCCACCATGGCTCCAGGCTCCTCCGAATCAAGCATGGGGGACTTCTGCTCCAGTGTACCACTGCCTGCCATTGCTCCACGGCCCAGGCCCTCCAGTGTTTCACGGTCTGCTACTGCTCCACGGCCCAGGCCCTCCAGTGTCTCACGGTCTGCCATTGCTCCACGGCCCAGGTCCTTCAAGTTTCCACTGTCTGCTACGGCTCCAAGGCCCAGGTCCTCTGAGGTTCCACTGTCTGTCCCTGCTCCACGATCCAGGCCCACCTCTTCTGCATGGACCTGGCCCCCCTGTCCCACCCCCTGTTTTGCCTCTGTTTCCCCACCCACCTGGACTATTGTTTTGAGTGCCAGGAGTCGCTCCTGGGGGGGGGATTCTGTAACGCCACGCCAGCAGAGGGAGCCCTCACCCACTGACTGACTGTTCCTGCTCCCTCTGCTGCTTCTCTGGTAACTTCCTGTTTGGCAGCCATAAAAGACAGGCCATGCTAAACAGGAAACTGCGAAGTATTGTTTTGCTATAGCGGACTCTACCAAGCGTTTTCCTGTTTTCATTGCCCTGTTTTTTGATTATCACGGTTTGGTTTCTTATCATAGTTTTGTCTTTGTTTTTGCCACAGTTTTGCCTCGTTCATTGCCTTACTTCTGTCTGGTTTCATTTCCTTGTTTATTTGTTACTTTTCGGACTGCTCTCTCTGGTTTTGGACTCTGCCTGTTTATTGGATTTACGCTCTCGCCTTGCCATGGATATTACTGTTTGTTTGGTTGTCGACCCTGCCTGTCTTGACTACGATCTGTTAATAAAAGCTCACAATTGGATCTTACACGCTTCCTACGAGTCCTGCTCATTACATCTTGATTAATTTTATTTTGTTTTTACGTGATATGACAAGAGTCTGTAATTCTTAATTCTTAACCCTCTGGGGTCTGAGGGTGTTTTGGGGCCCTTGACATGCCCTGACATTTGTGCTTTTTTCAGTATCTTAAAAATATATTAATGGCTAAAGTCCGGTTACACTGTAATCAGCACAAACTGGGCTACAATAATATGTAAGCAACATGATTGTACATATTTGTGTTTTTGAGAAAACAACGGTTATGTGTGGTTAGTGAAAAACTAAATTTTTTAAGTCACTGAAATAAGGCCGTGAAACACTTATAGAACATTTGTTCACAAGACTTTTGAGAACTGGATGTGGTAGGCTAGAGTTTTTTTTCTACAAAATGTGAAAATCATCTTGTTCACTCGTTCAGAGAAAACAATATTGTCACGAATCTGGTCAGTGTCCCGTTATCCGCTCACCACCAGATGTCACTCTCACCTCACCTACACACTCTGACTGTTGCACCACACTCCGGACTGCATCTCCCATCCACCACCGCACTGATTGCGTCAGCCCCCGTGACCAATCAGGCGTTCTATAAAACCCCCGGTCCTTCACAGTGCACTTCACGGATTGTTAGATTGTATTGTATTGTTGTATCGTTAGCATTTTCTTAGTTTCCTGTTCCGAGTTCCTAGTCCCCAGTGTTTTGCCTTCTCGCCTGGTTTCCCCTTTTCGACTGGTCGCCGCCTGCCTTCTGGACTCTCGCTCGTGTTATTGGATTATTCTCTACGTCTTGCCTGTGATCTACCTGTTTGCTCCGGTTTCGACCCTGCCTGTACGACCATGTCTTTGTCTCGTTCTGTGAATAAAAGCTCGCATATGGATCCGCTCGCCTCTCGTCTCGTTCATCCCGTTACAAATATATTGATGTAAATTTTCTAAGACATGTTTTGTGATCGAAAGGGAATATGCGGGGGAGTGACAATGGCTATGGATATTTAGCAATTCACACCTGAGAGACAAAAGGCCCTCCCCTAATGGCCCATCAATGAGTCTGTGACTGTCAGGTAAGACACAATGTGAGATTCATTTTTATTTACAACACATTATTTTATTTACAACACAGTATAACCAAAATATACTTAATGAAGGTCAAATACACATTATTGAGCACCCTGATCTAACCACAGAGATATGAACAGACTTTGTGTAGTTTCTGAAAACTGTTCTGAATTCTGATCAACAAGTGAAACAAGTAAATCATACCTAAAATTTAAGTGCTTGCATTTATCTCTGCTAAATGACCTGGTAAGTACATGTTACCTGAATATCACAGAGAAACCAAAGAATACAAACTATTTTATTTACATAATTACAAAATTACACTCAGTTTCTATGGGCAGTCAGGGTCACGGCACCAACCTGAAGGCATCCTATTATTTGGAATAAAATATATCTGTGTACTCTGTGTTTTCACAGTTTCTCCACACATGTGAGAATTGTCTTTAGTAAAAGCATAGTTATCATATGCCGTGATTTTGTTCTCAATCATAATGACTTTTGGAATAACATCAGGCACTGTTGTTGTTTTATTCTTAGCTTTGTTTGAACTGCAGGGCAGAAGGGTTAGAAACACTGGGATGAAAACGATACTGTGAGCCAAACCAAAAACCATTACAAGGAACATGATCTTAAAGAAGGTCCTGAAGATGTGGTTCTTGGATGCAGCCAAAACGAGTACGCCTATTATTGTTGAAGCAGCTCCTTGTAGCACCGGATAGCCCAGAGAAAACAATGCATCAACCACCTGCTCATTGGGAGTCTTTTTTTTGCTGGAAACAAATGCATATGAAATATGCGCAGAGAAGTCAACAGTGAAGCCAATGCACACCACCAAGATGATCATTGAAATGGAATCTAGGTTGACACCCCATAAAGCCATGAAACCGGTGACACCGGTTACAACTGAGCCGATAGAGAATGTGACCCACAGGGAACAGACTGGGTTTGGGATTAATAACAAGGAAATGACCAACATGACAGCTGTGGTGACGCCCACATTCTGAATGGTGCCAGTCACAATGAACGAATATTGATCCAAGTAGATGAACAACGGGTGGAACACTAGTAGTTTAGTTGCATTACAGCTTTGAGCTGTGTTTCTGAGTTCATTGAACATCATTATCTCCATACTGGCATTGGAAATGTCCAAAGTCTGTACAAAAAATCTTGAAGAATTTATTTTGCGTTCTATAATATTAACATCTAACTTAAACTCTGGATAGAGGAGGAAAAAAGAGGATAAATTCTCCAAGAAGGTATTTTCGTTGTCCAGATGTAGGCTTTTGCTTTGAGCAAACTGTAAGTAAAAGTCCAACCAGGAGACAGACAGATTTTGATTAACAAAAGTCAAGTTGTACAGTTTTTCCATGCAGTGGTTTAGTTCAGATCTGCTGTTTTCATTCCAGTATGGAAACTCTTCAGTCACTAAAACCATGACATTTGGACCATACCTGGAGAAGAATTTCCGATCATCGTCATAATAATTCACAACATATGAATCATCAGCTGCCAGGTCCCTCATATCAGTGCCCTGCTCTAAATGAAGACATCCGTAAATGGCTCCAGCCAAATAACCCACATACAGCAGCATCACACAGACTTTGGTCCAGGACTTGGTCAAGAATGGACCATAATAGGACCTGAAGAAGTGTGCTATGGGCTGTTGTTTCTCAGCACCGGTTTCTTTATCATAGTCGCCACCTACACAGCAGAGACGATACGCCAGAGACTTTCCTTCTGGAGCCTGTGTTGGGAGTTTGCAGCAGGTCAGCCAGTGTCGGTTACTCTGCTCTCTCCTTCCGTTAAGGGCTAGAGCACTTCCAAAGAAGAGGATGTTATAAATGTAACAGAATATAATGGATGTGCTGGTGTACAAGCAGAAGGCCTGAACTGAGCGAAATTCACTAATGAGTCCGATGTAGAAACCAAGTACGTCCGTCAGTGTAGTAATAGTTATAGACATGGCGGCTTCTTTAAAGGTTTCAGACATTCTCTTCTCCACTGGATCCTTCACTTTAGTCTGCTGCCAGTGGGAAATCATGATGAACATGTCATCAACACCAATGCCTGTAAGAAAAGATTACTATTAATAACTGATAACTGTAAACCAAAGGGTTATTTTTTAAAAGTTTTATGTCAAACATCATGAAAATATTTTTAAAACAATGGTCATAAATGTATATAAACTGTAATTAAAAAACTTTTTTTTTTTTTTTTTTTTTTTTTAAATAATAACAAAGTGAGGTTTATCTGTAGTTGCTGAAAGTTGAAAAATATGCCAATGCAACAAGAAAAGTTTCTTAAAGTTTGGTAAGATTTGTTAATGTCTTGAAAGAATTCTTTTATGCTTTCCATAAGAGCTCCCCCTATTTTAATTAAATTCAGTAAAAAAGTAAATTTGTGAAATATGATTACAATTTAAAATAACTCTTTTTTATTTAATATAATTTAATTGTGTAATTTATACATATAATGCAAAGCAGAATTGTCATCCTTCAGAATTCTAATATGCTAATTTGCAGGTAAAGTGGTTATTATCAATGTTAAAAAAGCAGTTGTGCTACTTAATATTTATGTAACAACATCTATTTATATATATATATATATATTAAATTAAAATTATGACATAACTAAAATTATATAATAGTATATTTAAATATTCTGTTATATAAAAAATAATAAAAATGAATAATATAAATATATATTATAGTAAATTTACTGTATTTACAGTAACCAAAAAATAGGATTTTGCATAAAGTACGGCATGTTTTTCCACAGACAAATGCTTACCCAGAATCAGGAAAGGTGAATTAGCCACTGTTATTACGAATGGCACTTGAAGAAAGAGCAGCAAGCCAAAGCTGGAGAGCACAGCCAAACCCGCAGACAGAACTCCCATAAAAGAGACCCAGATCTTGTTCCTCACATTATCAAGACTGAAATCAAACGAATTTCCAGTCAAAAGTCAGATAGTTATTGAAATTCTCCAACCTCTACATGGTTTCAATCCACTACTGAAACACAAACACATGTATGTATGTATGTATGTATGTATGCAGTATATCTAAATTACTAAACATTGTTAAATTTATTGAAAGAAACATTTTTCTATTTCAACATGATCAGACATAATGATGTACAAATACTGTTCAATATTTTATTTAAACCAGCAGACTACACAATATTTTCTTTCTTTCTTTTTCTTTCTTTCTTTCACTTTATAATTATTCCCTGTAGTAATACAGACATGTGTGATATCTGTTGCTTACCGCATACATGATAACACTGAGAAGGAGATTGCAAGTGAGTACGTTATTGAAAACAGAGGAATGCCATCTGTTGTGTGCTTCTCTATCTCCTCTTGTCTGGAGAGCGAGGTAAAATGAGACACCTGCAGATAGAGAAAGTTATCTAGATATATGCTACTTACAGTAAATGGAAATGTGTATAATGTTCATTTGGTTCATTTGGTATACAATACGTTTCCATGCATGAATTAGCTCGTTTACACAGCTACTTACCTTGAGTTCTGTGCTGAGTGTTTCACTGGACAAAACACTGTGGAACTGATGAAGCCATTGAAATGCTCCAGGTTTATCCTGCAAAAAGTAGAAAAGTCTGATGGCACGTGCATGATGGATCACGCCTCCTCTTTCTTCAGCACCTCCTACTGTAGAGCCAAGAAAAACATCTTTCCCTTTCCACTTATTTATTGGAAATGATAAATTGGTAGATTTATTAGCCATAATGTCCAGTATAGGATTTGGGACACAGTTCCCATTTTCTTTGGCACAAATGTCTTTGAAGCTTATCTGAGTTTGATTGACATTGACAGAAAGATTATGCACTTGCTTGTCAAGCTCATGGATTTTCTCAAACAGGGCATCTTCAAGAATGTCTCCTTCCACAGAAAATATCATCACAGCATAGTTTCCCTCAGCATAGAGTCTTTGACTTGAAAACAATGAATCCTTATTCGGAAACGTTTCTTTAACAAAATCTCTGGCTTGCTTGGAAGGTCCATTGATAGGTGTGAACTGACTCTCAACGTTGTTGTCCTCATAGTCTCTTAGAAAATACAGTCCTCCTCCCAGAGCAGCGGACACTATCAGAGGAATGACAAAAAACCAAACCGGATAAGAACCAACCAGATGGCCAAGTTTCTCAAAAAGCTTTGAAATACGTTTCTCGATGCAGTCTGTATGATCACACGCCATAGTCTTCAAGGAAAGGGAAAAAACAGAGGTAAGATTAGACTGAAATCTTACATGTTCTGACTGATGTTGTCATCTGCTCTATTTATTAGTCTACACATTTGCTTTAACCCTGCCCAAAGGTGTGTTCATACAGTAAGGAGGGTGATTTTCAGGCAGAAATACTGGCATTGTTTATATTTCCTCAACATTATTTATGACAGCAGGACTTTAAACTATGAATGGAGGAAGTTTTTAAGGAATCAGAAGGTCACAACAGTTGTTTATTTACAACAGAAAATGTTAAACGTCTAAAAAATAAATGCAATATGATAAACTAAATTTTTCATGCACTGGTCAGTTTTGAGATTTTGGGCTATCTGGCTTTTTATAACATGTTGTTTCAGATTAATAAAAAGAAAACTTCTAAATACACATATAAATGTTTACTATCTATTTGTGTATGTGAATTTCATTTATTTCATTTATAAAATTCATCAATTTGTTTATTTCTTATAAAGTGAGCCAGAAATATCCACCTCAGTTTTATTTCAGAATTTTTTTAGGGCCCAAGCACTGCAGTGCGAGGACTCTATTGGAATTGCTCCGTTTACTATTATTCTTCTTCTCCAAAGTGAATTGAATTTTTGAGGGCCTAAACATGCTCGAAAACTCACAAAACTTTGCACATGCGTCAGACCTGGCAAAAATTTACATCTGATATGGGTTTCAGAAGTGGGTGTGGCAAAATGGCTCAATAGCCCCACCTAAAAAATTTAAACGGAATGCGCCTGTACGAAACTCGGCACACACATGTAACACTCCAATACCTACAAAAAGTCTCCTGGCACAACATCTGAAACCCAACAGGAAGTCCATTATATTGAATTTCCTGTACGATTTTTATGCAGTTTTTGCCATTTTCAGGCCTCATACGTTAACAAACTTCTCCTACAGTTTTAATCCGATCATCTTCAAATTTGCTGAGTGTTATCATAAGGCCTTTGCGATGCTAAATTACAAAGAAATTACGATTGAGTTTTCGTCAAGGGGCGTGTCCCTGGCGGCCTGACAAAGTTTGATGTTTCGCCATGAAACAGGAAGTTTCTGTAACTCAGGCAAACAATGTCCGATATGCCCCAAACTTCACACGTTTGATAACAGTCATGTCCCGAACACATGTCCATGTCCATATTCAGTTACAGTCATAGCGCCACCTGCTGGCAACAGGAAGTGGCATGTTTAACACTGTTATGGACTCTTAGCAACATATTAAAAAGTGTCAGCAATTGTTAAATAGGCTAGCAATATGCTAGAAACATGCTAGCAACACTTAGCTAAGAGCTAAAGCATGCTATTAATACAAAGAAAAAGGAAATTGCTGTAACTCAGGCATGCAATGTCCAATCTGCCCCAAACTTAACATGTTTGATAAGAGTCCTGGCCTATTTAGATATAGTCATAGTGTAAAGAGGTGAAATTATTTCCTCCTGAATTAAGTCCAGGAACTCTGACAAAAACAGATGCCATGCAACAAACCAATAAAACTAATCTGGAGAAGAAATCTTCAGAGAGGGCAAACAACACCACCCCCTTTGCTCATTTACGACCCCTTTCCTCCCTCTCCTCTCCACTCTCTGCATTTCACTCTTCTTCCACCAAAGCAAGAACGTCCATATACCACGTGTGTTATATCTTGTGAATATGTTCATTTTTCCCTTTAATGTTTGGGGAATCATTCTAAAGGCCTTTGTGCGATTGGTAAAATGGTCTCAATTTCACAGCAGTCACTTATAAGGTGAGGAAGACTGAACACTTTTGTAGAATTTTGTTTTGCTGCTGAGGGGTGTGTTTTCCCCTTAGGGTCGGTTGAGAATCTCCAGCCAGGTGTGACCCTGGATCACGGGATCTCCTGACAAACCAAAAGGTCTTTTATGTTTTTATAACTGATTGGAAGATTTGTTTGTTTTGATCTGGGTATATAAGTGAAGTGACAAAACACTACTGGGGTATTCTGTATTCAGAAGAACTCCCAGACTGTGTGTGAGAGTCTCTGGAGCTTTGCCTTCAAATCTTACATGCTGCTGTGTATCTCTCTGCGGTCAGGTATGCATCTCTCACTCTTAGATTTATCTTTGAGTAACTGACATTATGTATTTATTTGAATTGGAACTGAATTTAATTCTGAATTGGACTGTCATTGTTTAATTATGTAATTGGCATGGTACATTTTTACCTGACAAATAAAACATTATATTTGATTTATTCTGATCTCTTCTGAAATCATTATTACTAGTACATTGCGAGGAGGCTTTTACCGCAAATTACAGCCAGGATAGAGCAAACTGCAGGCTCAGGACTGAATGGAGCAGTTGGCACTTCACCTGAAGACCTCCTGATTTCTGTCTATCACTGATGTTAGCAAGTTGTACGGGAGAAGACTAAAGTAAACTCCACTTTTTGTAAAGGCAAGCAGTTGGCGGCTGTCAAAAAGATATTGATCACCTACAGATCTCTGACTAATATCAGACTGGAGTTTTTGTGATCATGAGATTGGCGCTCAAAAGAGACATTAGGTCCCCGATGAACGAATAATTGAAAGTATGGGATTTCCAGAATAATTAAATATCTAAATGAATATATAATCAATATTTGTGGTCAGCGTAAATTAGAGTAAGTGTAAGAGTAAGGAATGTTTACCATCACATGGAATCGGAGTCAGATTAAACATGGAGCTAGATTAAAATTGAAACTAAATCCTGATAAATTAAGTGGATTTGCAGAATTGTGGGAAAAGACAGAACATGCATTAAACCTTTAGCCAGACAACTGGACTCCGCCTTTGGGCCAGTGGGTGGATCCTTACAATAGCAGGAACAGGGAGTGACATATTAAAGGTGCGTTCACGCCATATCGGAATTCCCGTAATTACGAGACTCCAACTTGTAAAAAGCGTTCACGTCCTCGTAGAAATTGTAATTACAACTTGTGAACTGGGAGTCTTCTGAGAGCTACAACTTGTACCACATGACCGCGGTACCACCTGACCAACGTAGGCTCTGTTTAGGTTGATAGTGTTGCCATAGAAACGCATAATTCGGAGTCTGAGGACGTGAACAGATCCGAGTAGAACGTCACATGTTGTCATCTCGAAATTACGGTAATTACGATATGGCGTGAACGCAGCATTAATACCAGAGATGTGGACTCGAGTCACATGACTCGAGTCGCAAATTTAAGGACTTGTGACTTGACCTGACATAATAAACTGACTCGGCTGTGACTTAGGAAGTCTTTATGGCTTATTCTTCCTGTTTACCAGCCACTCACTTTCATCTGTTTCAGAAGAAATAGATGAAAGCGTGCTGTATATCCGACAGGTTACGACGTCGCACATATAGCTCCTAAAACATAAGCCATCAACTGTGATCATTATGAACTTGTTTTAAACACAAAATACGTTTACTTACATATATTTGTTCATCTGAATAGCTACAGTTTTACCGTGAAGAATTTTGCATGTCTCATTTCTTAAACCATGTGTACATGTTCGGTTTGGCTCCCAGATAGCAAGAACGTTTGGGCCAAATGTGGCCAATAGCTGGCACATATGGCTTAGATATGGCATGGCTGAACAGATATGGGCCAGATTGTTACCTTATATGTTTTGCCATAAGTTTAGAATTTGCGGGAAATTATTGCTTGGTTCACAGCTCCTTTTGAGGTATATGGTCCAGATAACAACAAACACATTAGAACCAAGTGAGGTTTAGCTGTGGCTGACATTGGTAAACAACGACTTCTGGCTAACATTTGGATTACACTTGGAAAACACATCAAGTTTGGCTGATGTCCGGCAGGCCACACCTCGGTTGCTACGACGACCGCGTCAATTTGACCAAAAGGTGGCAATTCTCTCACGGATTTTCCGTCACACAAGTGCTTTAGATAATGGATATTTTGGCATTTTAAAGTAATTTTATTTAAATATTCATGATTATGTGTCAGCATTTGTAGTTATTATATGTTTAGTTATTTGTTTCATTGGGAAAGCGTCGAGTTAGATCATTTTTCTTTGTTAAATGTGGTGTTTGCATAGCCCTCCGACCGATTCCAATAATCACGCAATCCGGGTTAATACAAAATCACTTATTTTAGATAGAGATTGATTTGTGAAAACGTTTATATGTTTATAAAGTGTTTTTCATGTTTTCAGTGTTTTTCACTGCTCTTTGGTGTGGTAAAACATACAGGCTGTCTTGACGTAAAATAACAGTCGAAGCCATTAGAAAAATCATCTTACATTTCTTAAAATGGGCTTTGATGTAACGTAGTAATACAGATTTCATAGTCCCGTTTTTAACCGTTTTAAGCGGTTTTCAAAAACTCAAATGATCGACAACATGTCAAGCTTTCTATAGATCTCCCAGTTAGCAAATTTCCTTTGGCCCGGATCTGGCCGTAATCTACAGATAAAGTGTGGCCCACATTAGTTTTTGTTCGCCGGCCCAAAATTGGCCCATATGTTTTTAGCCAGAACTGAACCAAACCAGAGCCATAACTCCGCTGTTCATGAGTACTTGATGCAATGTTGAGAAAATACTTAGAAAACTGAAAAAATGTTGGTATTTCAAGTCAAATGCTGTATACCTGGAGGCAAGTTTAGCCTAGTAAATGGTGTTTGTGTGAATGTCCACAAAACTTGTAGACTTTATATTAACAGTAGGAAAGAAAATGTTAAAGATGAAAAAGAATTCATGAGATAATCATGAATAAGTTGTTGCCATTGTGTGAATAATATGTAATAAATTAAAAGTAAGTATAGTTTGAAAATGTATTTGAAAATGTAACAACTTGATTATATAATCCAGATTACATGTATTTGGTTATCCCACACTGTTGAGCATTTTGATTTTTAGTGTAATCCTGCAGGTCTACTTTTCAGTTTGTACTACTGATAATAATTATTAAATTTCTCTTCACTGTAGGTGCTGTCAGGCAGAATCCCCTGACTGGAAGGGCTTCAGATAAAGACAATGAAATTAACTGTATAAAGTGGCTGTACCTGTCTGGAGACCAAGATGGTGGGAGGAAAGAGAGAATGAATAAACAACAGTGCAACTCTTCTCTTCTCAACACTTCACTTCTCAACACTCAAGTTTAATGTTATTTGTTCTTAAAAACTGGTTCCGACTCAAATTTGTCCATTTAATATATATTTTTTAATGCCAAATGTATATCTGTTGAATATTCTTAAAAATGGATTTCAACTCAGATTTGTCCATTTCATAATTTTCTTTTTAAATGTTAAAAGTATATCTGTTGAATATTCTTAAAAAATTGATTCCAACTCAGATTGGTCAATTTCATAGTTTTTGGTTTGAATATTAATTGTGTTTGTTTTATATTCTTAAAAAATGATTCCAACTCAAATTGTAATGTTAAATATGTGTGTTATATATTTATAAGAATATTCTGACTCAATACTGAGTAACTGTAAAGCGCATTTAACCTGCACTGACAAAAGTAAATTATTTTATTTACATTTTTGTTGTTGAGTGTGTGATTTACTCTCTAGTTAATACGAATTTTACATATACAGTCAGCCGCATGTGGGCCACATTAGGGCAGTGACGTCTTAACAGAACTCAGCCTTACTAAAATGAAACATAAGGCCCAAATATGGGCCACATAAAAATGTATTACTTGGCTCATGAACGGCAGAGTTATGGCTCTGGTTTGGTTCAGTTCTGGCTAAAAACATATGGGCCAATTTTGGGCCGGCGAACAAAAACTAATGTGGGCCACACTTTAGCTGTAGGTTTGGGCCAGATCCGGGCCAAAGGAAATTTGCTATCTGGGCTACTTGTGGCCATGAGACATTTAACTTGTAAACTCGAGATATTAACTCATCCCTTAAAATTATTACAATAATAACATTTTTAATTTAAATGAAGAATAAAAAAGACTAAAATATTGCGCTCGATCGTCTCCGTGACAGCATGTAATTGAATAATTTGTTATTTTGAATATTTGCTGAAGGAATAGCCTATATAAGAACATAAAATAATATAGAACTATAATAAAACACATCCAATCCACCTTTAAATCCATTCACTGGTTTCTTATTTTTTATTTAACATTTGTATATGTTATAACCAGTGGTGCCTGAAGTGGGTATACGCTTCATTTATTCCCTGACTCTCTGATAAAATCGATCGGGTTTTCCCTGTATTAGAGCCGTTTAAACTTACTATTTTGAACGCATTCTTTACTGGATCATCGGACTGAAAAGTTTACAGGGGTTCACCGGTTTCAGAGATTTCTGATCGTAAAAACCTGCTTTTTTTATTTGTAAGGTATTGCTTTCGTTATAATGTACTGATTCAAATCAGTAATCAATAATAGTTATTATTTTACCACTCTGCGCGCTGCGCGACATGCTCTCGCGTATGACCAGTCAGCATCTAGGGTGCGGGAGACTAAGCGGGCGCGGGCGCATCAGGCGCAATCATCAAACATATTTCAAAAGCAAGCCGGCGTCACGGTCCTGGCCGCATCATCACTGTCTTTACTGGGTGTTTTTAGTGAATATGTGCAGTTATTCACACATGACTGGATGTGGTGGACTGTCATGATTTTGACCAGGCCCGTCGCGACAAGGCAGGCAAACCAAGCAATTACTTGGGGCCCCGAGCTGGCCTGGGGCCCCAAGACAACGACTGGTTAAGAATAAAATGCAGCGATAAACTGTGTGAGCGCCCCATTGATAGTGAATGCAGTAAAGTGCAATGACACTGTTATCGGGATCCCCCTCAAGGGGGCCCCCCTCGCTGACAGCAGCCAGCCAACCACGCGATCTCTGCTGCCGGCAAAATACAAAACTTTCTCGGCAGTCATGAAGCGGAATTATGCTTCAGGAAGCCAAAAAAGAAAGAAGAGAAAGGAAGAGGAGGATAAGAAAAAACAAGACAGTGGTAAGTGATAAATTACACACATAAAATAGCTCTACTTGTCTTGTACAAATGGTGCAATTTTGCAGCAGGTAGGCTAGCAGAAATATGTTTATGTATGTTAGCTAAGCTACCTGCCTGACAGCAAATGCTGCTTGTAACGAACAGTTAGAGCAACTTTTTTTTTGAACGGACGGAATATGGTTACATACTGTAATATGTTTTTTAACGGGATAAGGAAGACGCAGATCTGTTCCAGAATCGCTGTTTATCATATTTAATGACATGACATTGCTATAGCTTTGTAATAGGTTTTGATGAAAGTGGCATAGCATGCTATACTAACTATTCCACTGTGATAATCTATTTAGGAAAACCACACAATAAATTCTGTGCATCAAACATTAGCTTGGGATGTTTTTAAGCATTGGTAGTCGACTCACAGCACTACTAATAATTAGTAAACATTTAATTATAATTTCATTGTTTGTTAACAGTAAAAAGTGTATTTATATAGCACATTTCATACACAATGGCAATTCAAAGTGCTGTTCGCCAGTCTTTGGACATGGAGGACATTGTGATTGCCTTTGCAGAAAACAAGGCTCGCAAACAGCAGTTTTAGATAATTTGCACATGTTTGAGAGAACTGAAAAATGTTAATGTGAGTATGTATGTGTGTGTGTGTTTTTAAGTATGTTGGATTTAGTTATTGTGCACTTTTTTAATGTATATTTGATTTTATGGTACAGTGGTGTTTTTTGCAAATGTTCAATTGTTGAAAATGTTCAAATTTTATGCACTTTATATGCAACAGCAGTATTTGCACTCTAAACATTTTTTTATTTATGCACAGTATATGCAACAGCAGTATTTGCACTGTAAACCTTTTTATTTATATAAAGTGTGAGTGAATTTAAACTGTATGGCTATGCTGTGGTTCCTTTGCGTGCGTGCGTGCGTGCGTGCGTGCGTGCGGGGGGCCTCCATGTCCATTTTGCTTGGGGCCCCAAAATTCCTTCAAACGGCCCTGATTTTGACTAATGCGGGACACTACTGAATGTTGCGCATCAGAGGGGTTTTAAGTGGGTATAGGTCTAAGCAAAGCCGACTGATAAAGAAGTGTATACGCCGTACACTGTACTTGCGTATACCCTCCACTACACCACTGATTATAACTATTCTTATATATTTCCATTTCCGCTCCACTTCATGTATCTCTTTGCTCAGTATAATATAACGTTCTGTATCAGCATATCAGTTTAGGACTTATAAATATTTTGTAAATATTATAAATATACACACTGTAAACCCAAATGTTCAAAATACTTAAGTACAGTAAACTTAATTAAAAAAAAAAAGTTCTACTTAGATATTTTGAGTTCCTGTGACTTTTTTTTTAGTTTTAAATTAATAAAACTTATTTGTTTGAATTAATCTTAATTACTTGTTGATGAATAAGGCACCCCTTAAATTTATAATTTTACTCTACATATTTTTTTAATTGTTTCAACATTAGTGCGAGCCACTGAGTTTTGAGTTTATCAGGATTGATAGAATATATTACTCAACGAAGTTTCAAAGCAGCAGGTGGCGGTAACGAGAAGAAGCTTCCGCGTGGTGAAGGCGCCGGCGGGAATCGACTGGAAAAGGCTGACTGATTCTGCTGCAAGTTGGATCTGTGCTCTTAACTTTTCGACGATAATCATCACGGGTCTCAAAGTAAGTGTTTAATATGTATTTTAAATGTGTTTTAAGAGGGCTTTTGAAAAAAATGTGCCAGTTTCTAGTCTTTTTTTATGGAGTAATTGTAGACTTGTCATGGTATCCTGTAAACACGGTTAAATTTGGTGCAAGGACGAATACTGCTATGAAATTGTATGCCGTTTTAAAAGGGAAATATGAATTAAACTTACATGACAGCGGTTGTACATCTATTAATGTGCTAACGAATAAACTTATAAACTTATAATATACTAAGTTATAAATACCATATAGTCGCCTGAAGGTCGTGTTATAAGTGTATGAGAGTGCAAATATGACCGACGAATGAACAGTTTTTAATTGAAAGAGCCATTTAAGGCGAAGCTGCTAGAAAAAAAAAAAAAAAAAAAAAAAAAACTTTCATATACTCAAATGATGTTAAACCATGTCCATTTTAGTTTAGTCCAGTTAATGTATAATGTGTTTTTATCTCGTGTTTACCAGAACAGGAGCGTATAACTTAGCAGCAGCTTCTCTTCTATTTACTCTATCATTTAGCAGGCGGGAGTTCCATAGAGCATTGCAGTTTTATTGTACTGTACTGCATTACTGTACAGTAACAGGAGTGACACGTAAAAGTGCCACATCCATTTGTAAATTGAATTGAAATCGGTCTGTTTTGATGTTTGATACTGCAAATAGGTATTTCTTTGTTTAATTTATTATTCTATATATTGCATGGTTTGTAGTGCAGATATAGTTTTACCCTAGATTGCCTGTAGTAGCTATTGAAGTCTGTCACATTAAAAAAAAAAAAAAAAATGCCATGTTGTAAAATTAGGATGGATATTTCCATATGATATTGTGGCATGTCTACATAGTAATGAACTCTACTGTAAATATAAGGAATTCAGATTGAATGTTTTTGATGGAGGATTAAACTTTGACATTTTCTTTTCTTTCAGGTTAGGCATCAGCATGATTTGGCAGTGTAATTTGTGTTTAGTATTATTTACTTCCTGATTATACTGCCTTCTGCACATGTGTCCTTTCTTGCTGTTGGCAACAACAATGGCATCAGGTCAAATATGATTTTCTACAGATTTTCATACAGTACTTGTCAAAAGTTTGGAAACATGTTTTTTTAATGTTTTTAATAACATCTACTGTTCACCAAGGCTGCATTTATTCGATCAAATATACAGTACAATAGTAATAGTGTGAAATGTTACAATTCTGATGAACTATTTTCTCTTTAAATATATGTTAATATGTAATTGATTGCTGTGATCAAAGCTGAATTTTCTGCATCATTGCTCCAGTCTTTAGTGTCACATGATCCTACAGAAATCATTCTAATATACTTATTTTCAGTAATAATGCAGAAGTTTCAGCTTTGCTTCACAGCAATAAGTTGCATTTTAAAATGTCTTTTACAAACAGTTTAAACAGTTATTTTAAAACTCTTAGACACTATTAGTGTTTTTACTGTATTTTTGAGCCCATAAATGCAGCCTTGGTGAGCTGAAGAGTCTTCTTTGTGAACATTTACAAATTGTAATGTTTACAAACTAGACAGTATGTACTATATGTCATTATGTGAGTAATGTAGTAAATAATGTTTAGTTTCTTACACAGACCAGTTGTTTTGTTTCAGAAGACCTCACTACATCGCCAGGCACCAGTGGACCACCAAGGGTGTTAGTGGCCAAGGGATCATGGGTGTTTAGTGTTCTACTAAAGAAAGTAAGTTTCTAACTTTTAAGGAACTAGGCTTTTTTTTAGGCTTTTTTTTTTTAGGTTCGTATTTATTATTTGTTTCTAGTTTCTGGGTGTTTAAGTTTAATGTGCAATGATCATGTACAGTTGTGCTCATAAGTTTACATACCCTTTGCAGAATATGCAAAATGTTAGTTTTATAAAAATGAATATATAATTTTATAAAAATAATAGGGATCATGAAAATTGCATGTTATTTTTTAATTTTATATATAGTACTGACCTGAATAAGCTATTTCACAAAAAGATGTTTATTTAAACTCCACAGGACCAAATAATGGCTGAATTTCTAAAAATGGCTCCATTCAAAAGTTTACACACCCTTGTATCTTAATACTGTGTGTTGTTTCCTGGATAGTCCATGACTGTTTTTATGTTTTGTTTATGAGTCCTTTGTTTGTCCTGAGCCGTTCAGCTCCCTGCTGTTCTGTAGAAAAATCCTCCAGCTCCTGCACATTATTTGGTTTTCCAGCAGCATCTGCATGTTGGAACCCTTTTCAAAAGTGAATGTATGATTTTGAGATCATACTGATGAACTGCTCAGGACAAACAAGGAACTCATGAACAACTATCACAAAAGATAAAAACAGCCGTGAATCATCCAGAAAACGACACACAGTGTTAAGATTCAAGGGTATGTAAACTTTTGAATGGGGTCATTTAAATTAGATATTTTTTTAGTCTTGTGGAGTATATAAACATCTGTAGTGTTAGGGTTAGGGTTAGGGTAAAGTCCTGTTCTTCTACCCGAAAGAACAATACCCTTTTAACCTATTTATTCAGTGGAACATTTTTGCAATTACGATTGAAAATTATCTGAAGGAAGAGACAATCAAAATTTCCTTGTAATAAATTTTGTGTGCGGTTACTTCCTTCTGAGAAAATTTGATTGTAGGTAGTGATATCATAGCCAGTGCTTACTTTGTTGCCTCAAGGCATTTGGGCCATCAGGTTAATATAAACAGTAGCATAAAAATAAAGCTAATTATTTGCAGCTATTAAAGAGTATTCAATTTATTGGTCCAGTTAGTTTAACCCTCATGTTTTGCTTGATTAGAAGTTATTGTAGGACAGCGCTGGTGCTCCATCCAACTCTTAAAGATCAAACTTCATTTTGGGATTAGCATAACACTGCTATAGTACACCTGCTTGTCAATTTCAAAGACCCCAATGAGCTGCTTCGAGTGTGTTTAGACTTAAAACTTCGATATGATGAATTGTAAACACGCTTTTTACAATTTTCTTAAAGTAAAAGCCTAAATATAGTCAATGAAAATGTTTTCATGGAACATTTCTTTTTTCCCTGCTCTATCCAAAGTTTAATCTTAATATTAATGCAACAGAAGGCAAAAAATGCTTCAAGTTTTTTTTGTCCATATTTTGGCTATTTCCATCACCAGTAATGAGATGATGATGAATGAACTCAGAAACACTGCTGAAAATATACAAGATTAAGAAACAAGCTCATCTACATGGACAGAGGGTGAGTAAATTTTTAGCAAAATTTCATTTTTTGGGGTAATTTCTTCCTTTGATTTTGGAACCACTTTATAATAAGTGTTTTTAACTATTGTGTACATAGATTTAAATGAATTTATTTGATACAATGTATTTATTGTGTACGTACATGTTTTTACATTGTACTTATTTGTGCCTTCCTGTAATTACATCTATAATGTAATTAACCCTACCACTACACCTTAACCCCTGAAAGGACACCTATTATGCATTTTTTTATGATGTTTCATGATTAAAAAAAAAAAAACGTGACTTACAGTCCAAAAAATATGGTAGGCTATAGCAAATTATTTTGCGGACCCACTGGCACTTTGAGAACAGCACACAGAAGAAAGTCCTGTCTAGGCTCTGCCCCAGTACGAGTTGTGTTGAGCCATTTGTTAGTCTGGTGGTTTGATGAGAAAAAGATTAAACACGCTAATTATCCATTCAACTGCAGCATCAGAGGACTATTATTCTGCATGAAACTGCGGAATAACTGACAGTGGCATGGCGTTGTTCCCGCCTACGTGTAGAAATCAAATATTCAAGCTGTTTATTAATTTTTCCACCCCTGAACGAAAAACAAAAAAATTGTTTTTTGTTTTTCTGGAAAAAAAAATAAAAAAATGAAAAAGGAGCTGTTTTTCATGTTCAATATTAAATCAAAAAATTAATGGACGAATGATACACGGATTCCCCCACTGGGCTTGTCTTGGGTTCAATCAAGGAGGTATTCCAGGATGATAGGTGATAACTTATCTTGCGTTTAGCTCCCTCCAGCCAGTGCCCCCACTCTTTAAGGGCCAGTTTGATAGCCAGAAGCTCGTGGTTGCTGATATCATAATTTTGCTCTGCCAGTGACAGTTTCTTGGAGTTGAAGGTGCATGGATGGAGGATTAGAAGCTCACCCTGCTGCTGAAAGAGCATGGCTCCTACCTTAGTGGTTGAGGCATTAACTTCCACAACAAAAGGGAGGTCAGAGTTGGGATGAGCCAGAGTAGGAGCATTACAGAAGGCTTCTTTGAGTTGTTGAAAGGCTTTTGCTGTGGCAGAAGTCCAGGACGGAGACGCTCCACTCGGGTTAGATGGTAGGTTTCAACTTGCATGGATTCTGGTGCTGGAGGGATGATAGATGGAGAGGCGGACAGAGAAAGCTTGATCCAAGTCGCAAGCTGTAAGATGCTGGGAGATTCAGATGGCCTTCTGGATGAAACTCCCAAGCCCAACTACACAATCGTAAATGGCCATTTATTGGCAAATATTCACATTAAGACCTTGGCGAATGCGGTAAGGATTCCAGCCACTGGTGGCCACCAGAGTGTGAAACTGGAGAGCATATTCACTCTCTGAGGATTCACCTTGGCACAGCCAGAAAAGTTGATGGTGGACAGACAATGATGTATCGATCGGATAATAGTGAGATGATACCTTGGTGTGGTCGCTGAAGAAAAGTTGAGAGCATTGTAGCAGGAACCGGATGATGGCAGGTAAGTATCACAGGTAAGAGAGCCAGGTAGGATGACACATGATGAACAACAAGACCAGACAATGTGAAGGTGCAGAGTGGTGCTGGAGTTAATGTCTAGTGTTCAAATTGTGTTTTTTTTTTTTTTTGTGTTTATTGTTTAATACATTTTCTTAGTAGGAATTGCCTGTAGGGTCCTGTATTTGGGAGGAGAGAATTTTGATGAGGTGAAAATCCTGAATTTCTTTAATTAATGGTTATACCATTAATGGGCACTGGGATTAATTTGAATGCTTGGAAATGGTAATTGCCTTATTCGAAATGTACATTGGTTATGTCTGATTAATCGTAACATTCTAGATTTTGATTATTAGTTGAATGTGTATGTTTTAATACTGATGTTGAACTATTCTCTGTCATGGGTGTTGATCCACCCCTGTTAACAGTTTGATCCGCTAGTGTTTGGCGGGAGGGTTGAATATACAGGGGAGGGTGTCTGGGTGTAGAGGATAGTCGGGTTACGGGAGGCCCAAGGCCTTGTATGTGAAGCCAAATGCTGGAATGTCTGATATGAGATGGGATTGTCAGCTTGTATCGTATCTTAAGGCTAGTGCCCTGGTCTTGATTTGCTGCTCTCAGCATGTTTTATTTTCATGTTTTGTACAGTTTTATTTTGGATATTTCGTTAATTTATTTTTGTTTATTTTGAAATTTGGTTGGAGCATGTGTGACAAGACAGCTGTCATTAATAAAATCACTTGGACTTTAATGATTCTCTTCGCTGTATCCAACTCTTTCATTCTCGTCCCGGGCCCTACTGCAAAAGTATGCGATACAATTCATTCAAGTGGTACAACAACCAGCCAACCGACCTCTGGTGGCAGGGGATTTAAGACTCAAGGTGGCAGTCATTGTAGCGGCATTCTGACAGGTACTTGTAAAGTTTAGGTATGTGGTAGGATTAAGGAACTTAAAATATGGTCATGCAAAATAAGACATTAATATATGTTTTAGAAGTACTAATAACCAACCAGTATGCTATTTAATATAGTGAGAATTGCAGAAAATGAACAGGAAAAAATACTTCTGTTGCCAAGGCAGCTTGGCGGAAAAATGCACTCAAAATATTTTATAATGTGTTACTGACTGAGTGACAATAAGGAAATAAACTCTGAGATTACAGTACTTCCTTTTACCAGCACCATCATGTTCAGAAAGTTCATCAGTTTCAAGTGTCTAACCTTCATGTTATTAAAGTTTTCTAAACTGGGATTCAAGCTGGTAAAAAGTTTCGGTAGCTCTTCTTGTTCTTAAGGGTTGGACTCTGCACTTCTGCCGTTATTCTTCTCTCCAGCAAGTGATATTTCCACATAGGCTGGGTCTGCCTGCCACCTCCTCCTGGCTTTGGCGGTTCATCTTTTGAGTTGGGTTATCTTTTGGGTCATCATCAGCAATTGAGATTTTGGGGATCGTATATAGATTTATTGAAGGGGTTGGAGACAGGCCCACACTGCGCTCTCAATCTCATGCAATCTCTTGCATATGAGGAGACTGCATTTTAAATCACTTGTTTATTCCTGCTCTTGCTGCATTAGAGGTGGGGATATAAGCAATATATGTGCGATTTGGAAGTGGCAACTGGCAGTGTTCATTCATAAAATGTCCCAAAGAATAAAAGTGTGCACTACCTGGAATATTTAGCTCCACTCCCGTTGGCATTTCTTCTGAAGGGACAAAAGACCCAGCCTATGTGGAAATGTCAGCCTACGTTTTCGAACCTGTTTAGATAATGTTTACTTGGAGTCAGCATTACAAATGATAGCTTTATTGTTTGTTCAAAGATAAATAAACAGTTATTTATTGCTAAGTCTACTAGAGCCATTAAGTGGTTTTCCCATAAGCAAGATTACCATATAAATCTCTTCCATTATTACATTCAGCTCAACAGCATTGCATTCCGCCATTCTGTGTTCACTCCATTTGTTTGTTTCTATGATTTATTTGACATCTTCTTACATGTTTAGTTGCCTATTATCTATAAGCAGTGCATATGTGACCCTGGAACGCAAAAACAGTCTTAAGTCACTGGGGTATATTTGTAGCAATAGCCAAAAATACATTGTATGGGTCAAAATTATTGATTTTTGTTTTATCGACGATCTAAACAGGAACACAACCAAACTTATATACAAAGAAACAACCAATCAGGGGGAGACAGGTACAATCAAACAGTGACCAAAATAATGAGAAACGGAACAGGAAGACAAAATAAGGGCAACACAGGGAAAAACCCCCCCCCCCCCAAGGCGCGACTCGTGCCGTAACAAACACACTGGGGAGGGAGGGTGGGCGCCCTGGAGGCTCGTGTGGGGCAGACACCGGAGGGATAGGAGGTACGCCTCCAGGGCGGATCAGGGAGCTCGCGGAGCCATAGCGGAGCACAGAGTCTATAAAGCCATGGAGGATCGGGGAGTGCGGGGAGCCATGGCCGAGCACATAGTCCATATGGCCATGGCGGTCAGGGAGTTCAGGAAGCCATGGCCGAGTATACCGTCCAGGTAGCCATGGCGGGTCAGGGAGGTCAGGAAGCCATGGCCGAGTATACCGTCCAGGTAGCCATGGCTGATCAGTGGAGTAGCCCCCCCCCAAAATTTTCTTAGGGGAACTTAGGGCCTTGCCAGCCCAGGAGAGTACAGGAAGGCCAGGCTTAGGAAACGCTGACACAGGAGGGCGCTCGGGTGGCGCCGGCTCTGGAGGGCGCTCGGGGGGTGCAGGCTCAGGAGGGCGCTCTGGGGGCACCGGAGGAGGTGCCGGCTCTGGAGGGCGCGCTGGAGGCAGCTCCGCCTCTGGAGGGCGCGCTGGACGCAGCTCGGGCTCTGGAGGAAGCACAGGCTCTGGAGGAATGGACGGGATTAGTGGAGGCTTGGGAGAGCTGGACGGGACCAGCGGAGAAGGAGGAGACAATAGTCCATATGAATCCACATAATCCTTAATGAATATTTGGCTTGCCATATTGCCGTTAGTAGCTGATCCAGATCGTAGGGGTGTGGCTGGCGTCCGAGAGCTGGCCGCGGGAGCGGCGGGAGTCAGAGCACTGGCCGCGGGCTCTGGGCTGAGGATGTGGGAGGAGTGATGGAGAACTGGAGTGAGTGAAGGGGGACCGGAGGGAGTGGGCTCGTTGGAGCCGCACGTGGAGGATGCTGGCTGGTGGTGAGCTGGAGCGGCCGCGTGTTTGCAAATGGGGGGTAGATGAGAATCTTCCACATCGACAAAGAACTCGGAATGACAAAGGGCAAGGACATGGTTGATAAATTCCGCAACCGGTTTGCGGCAATCTTCAGGAGTTATCAAATTGAACAATTTATCATCGTTTAACCCAATTTGAAAACACGTGTTAATAGTAGCATCGCTCCAACTCACCAGATGAACAACGCTCAGAAATTCCTCCACGTAATGCTCCAACAACCTCTCTGCCTGCTGGATGTTAAAAAGAAAATCCTCAGCCCAGAGCATTTTTGAGGTCGGTTCTTCTGTCATGACGTTGTGTGCGGGGAAAGACGAGGAGGAGCGAGGAGGTCCAATGCACAGTTTATTAAGATAATCCACAGTGAAACAGTAACAGACAGGAAACAGCAGGGAACCGGTAAACACAACGTAACTCCACGGAGAGACATCCAAACTGACGGAATGACGTTTAAGAACCGACGATCTAAACAGGAACACAACCAAACTTATATACAAAGAAACAACCAATCAGGGGGAGACAGGTACAATCAAACAGTGACCAAAATAATGAGAAACGGAACAGGAAGACCAAATAAGGGCAACACAGGGAAAACACACACACAAAACAGTCCAAAGGATCTGACAACAACTTTAAAGGCGATTTTTTTAAAGGCGAATATATATAATATCTTGAATCCATGATAAGAAGCAGCAAACACTTAAATATCAGGTATGGTTTACTAGTTTCACTTGCTGAACAGGAATGACACAAGATCTGTTCACATCTCTGTGGATCAGTGAGTGCAATAATAATCTTTGACCATAATTATGGATGTTTTGATTATATATTATATAGTGTGAATCACTAAATATTCATGGCTATTGTCCCTCCCTTGCATACGGCTTTCTATCACAAAACATGTCTTAGAAAATTTACATCAATATATTGTTTTCTGTGAAAGAGTAAGCACGATCATTTTCACATCATTTTGAAGTAAATATTTTAGCCTACAAGAGTGATTACTAACCACGCATAATGTAAATAAAGGCGGCGCGTGCACAAGCTGCGGCTTCTCTCTCTCCCGACAAAACAGTGTTTTCATGTTTTTCGTCCTGTAAATCGCAGTGTTTTTGTACGTATTCGACGCGTTTATCTGTCTTTAAGCGCGTATATAGCCGAACATTTTTGCTCGACATCGGCAGAAACAAACTTTTTAAGTTAAACTCCGCGGACGCCGAAGAGCTGAATGATCTGGGTCTGCTCCGGAGGCCTACTCAATCACCGACCCCCACTCCTGCACCTCGCCCACAATGGAAGCACCTCAAGCGGCGTGAGAGGAAGCAGAAGAGGGGTAAGCGCGGAGGCATCCGAGCTAGGCTAGCGACTAGCCCACACAAACTCGCTATCCCCTCCATCTTTCTGGCCAACGTACGCTCATTGGATAACAAACTGGACTACATCCGACTACTACGTTCATCTCAGAGGAATGTAAAGGACTGTTGTGTTTTTGTGTTCACGGAAACATGGCTCAGCGACAGTGTCCCGAACCGTGCCATTCAGCTCAACCAGCTAACATGCTACCGTGCCGACAGAGTTGTTGTCGCGGGAGGTAAGACCCGCAGTGGCGGACTTTGTGTTTACATTAATGATGCCTGGTGCCGCGATGCTGTTGCGGTCTGCAAATACTGCTCACCAGTGTTGGATTTTATGGTTATTAAGTGCCGGCCGTTCTATCTACCGAGGGAATATACAGCCATACTGCTGTGTGCTGTGTACATCCCTCCCTCCTCTAATGGCAACAACAGGAGTGAGGCACTGAATGAACTGTACCAGCACATCAGTGAGCAGCAGACAGCCCACCCTGATGCTTTTCTCATCGTGGCTGGGTATTTTAATCATGCAGACTTAAAAAGTGTGTTTCCCAAAATACAACAACACATAGACTTTCCAACACAGGGAAATAACACGCTGGACTTTGTTTACACCACCCAGAGAGGAGCTTACAAAGCTTTCCCCCTCCCCCACCTCGGCGCCTCAGACCACATCACTGTCATGCTAATGCCTGCTTACAGACCACTCGTTAAAGTCACCAAACCGGTTCGTAAGCAGATACAAGTGTGGCCGGAAGGGTCTTCAGAGGCTTTACAGGACTGCTTTGACACCACAGACTCGAGTATGTTTAAGCAGGCTGCCACTTACAATAACACCACCGACCTCCAGGAGTACACAGAGACTGTTACAGCCTACATCAACAAATGCACTGAGGATGTAACAGTCACTAAAACCATCACTGTCCGTGCCAACCAAAAACCATGGATGACAGGGGAGGTCTACAGGCTGCTGAAAGCTCGGAACGTTGCCTTCAGAGCTGG
This sequence comes from Cirrhinus mrigala, assembly GCA_036247105.1. NCBI lineage: Eukaryota > Metazoa > Chordata > Actinopteri > Cypriniformes > Cyprinidae > Cirrhinus > Cirrhinus mrigala. Next base: position 28,515 of record JAMKFB010000746.1, read on the forward strand.
AGATGAGGCGAGCCTGAAGACAGCTAGGGCCAACCTGTCCCGTGGCATCAGAGAGGCGAAGACACAGTACTCCAGTACTCCCATCGCTTCAAAGACAGCAGAGACACACGGAGCCTGTGGCGGGGCATACAGACCATCACAGATTACAAGCCCCCACCACAGACCTGTGACAGCACCATCTCCCTGCTGAACGAGCTGAACACCTTCTTCACTCGCTTTGAAGTGCAAAACAGCACCACTGCACACAAGACCCCACCCCCTCCTGGTGACCAGGTGATGACTCTGTCCCCAGACAGTGTGAGGAGATCCCTCAGCAGGATCAACGCACGCAAAGCTCCGGGTCCTGACAACATTCCTGGTCGCGTACTGAGAGACTGTGCAGTGGAACTCACTGATGTCTTCACAGACATCTTCAACATCTCTCTCAACCAGGCTGTCATCCCGACTTGTTTCAAAGCCACCACCATCATTCCGGTCCCAAAAAACTCATCTCCCTCCTGCTTTAATGACTACCATCCTGTTGCACTTACTCCCATCCTCATGAAGTGCTTTGAACGGCTAGTCATGCAGCACATTAAGACTGTCCTGCCCCCCTCCCTGGACCCCTTCCAGTTTGCGTATTGGCCCAACCGCTCAACCGATGATGCCATCTCCACTGCACTCCACTCAGCACTCACACATCTGGACAAAAAAGACTCATACGTCCGAATGCTGTTCATAGACTTCAGTTCAGCATTTAACACTATAATCCCCCAACAGCTCACTCAAAAACTGGTCCAGTTGGGGCTCAACACCTCACTGTGTAACTGGCTGTTGGATTTCCTCACCGGAAGACCACAAGTAGTACGGGTCGGCGGAAACACATCCAGCACCATCATTCTTAACACGGGGGCCCCTCAGGGATGTGTGCTGAGCCCCCTCCTCTTCGCTCTGCTGACCCACAACTGCACACCATCACACAGCTCCAATCTCTTCATCAAGTTTGCGGACGACACGACTGTGGTGGGTCTCATTAGCAAAAGGGATGAGACCGACTACAGAAGCGAGGTGAGCCGCCTGGCCGCGTGGTGCAGAGACAACAATCTCTCTCTGAATGTGGAGAAAACGAAGGAGATTATTGTTGACTTCAGGAGAGCGCACACTCAGCATGCTCCTCTGACCATCAATGGTGTGTCTGTGGAGAGAGTGAGCAGCACCAAGTTCCTGGGTGTGCACATCACTGAGGATCTCTCCTGGATGAACAACACCACTGCACTGGCTAAGAAATCACAGCAGCGTCTCTACTTCCTCCGCAAACTGAGAAGAGCAAGAGCACCAGCCCCCATCATGTACACCTTCTACAGAGGCACCATCGAGAGCATCCTGACGAGCTGCATCACTGTGTGGTTTGGAGCCTGCAATGCGTCCTGCCAAAAAACTCTCCAACGCATAGTGAGAGCAGCTGAGAGGATCATTGGTGTCCCTCTCCCCTCCCTCCAGGACATCTACAGCACCCGTCTCACCAAAAAAGCCCTCTGCATAGCAGCTGATCCCTCCCACCCTATGCAAAGCTTCTTCAGCCTGCTGCCATCAGGGAGGAGGCTGCGGAGTCTCCAGGCCAGGACCAGCAGACTGAAGGACAGCTTCTCCCATCAGGCTGTCAGGAAGCTAAACTCTCTCCTGGCTCTGCCCCCACTCCCTTCTTCTGCCCCACGAACTTCCTGAACTGTGACACACACACACACACACACACACACACACACACACACACACACACACCCACCGACCGGCACCAGTCACTTTGTGTAGTATTGGTGCTCTGCTAACTACCTCTTACTACCCACTTACTACCCTCAGACTACCTCTAAAGACTTTTGTCTGTTATAACTATGTCACTTTATTACACTCATAAGCTCTTTTTGCACCATATTTTTATACATATATATATATATGTATAATTGTATTTATTTGCATTTCTAATTCTACCTTTTGTATTTAATGTTACGTTTATGCACCTGGGGTCTGAGAGTAACGCAATTTCAGTTCTCTGTATGTCCGGTACATATGGCAGAATTGACAATAAAGTTGACTTTGACTTTGACTTGATAATCTTTTTTTTCTAAAAAATGCAAACATGTACATCCATCTTGCTCACATATTATTGTAGCACCGTTTGTGCTGAATACAAAAAATATATATATGTTGGCCAGTAGTATGTTATAAGTAGCTGAAATAAGGACAAATGTGAGAGCATGTCAAAACATCTAAAGGGCCCCAAAATCACCTCAGACCCCAGAGGGTTAATTATGTTTCTTATGTTTTGGTAGGATATTGGAGATTTAATTTTAAGGTTTTACAAGGGGGAGAGAAAAACAGTCAATTAGTTTATGGTCAGATATGCCAAATTCGAGACCCTGGACACAAACATTGTCAGTACAAACAGAGCAGATTAAATCAAGGGTATGAGAATTAGAATGTGTGAAAATCAATGTGCTTTGATAAATCGAAATAATCCAGTATAGCCATAAAGTCTTTAGCAGAAGTACAGTCTGAATCAGCATGAATGTTGAAATTACCAACCATAATAATAATTTTATATTGAGCACATGCAGTGTGTAACTTTGTGAGTATCTCAGTGAGGTCAGAGAGAAAGTCTGCATCATGTTTGGGGGGTCTGTAGATCAGTAATTTCAAGAGTGGCTTAGGACCAGCAATTCTAAATGACAGATATTCAAAGCTAACAATAGCATGGAAATCAATGTTGACAGTCTTATAGTTGTTCTTGATTACAGCAGCCAAATCACCACCTCTTTCAGTGAGACGTGGCTTAGACATATGACAGTATCCAGTAGGGGTGTCAACAAGCTAAGCTCAAGAAAGTCAGTAGGTGAATGCCAGGTTTCAGTGAGTAGTAACTGTCTCTCATTGATAATGTCATTCAGCAGTGTACCTTTGTTTGCCAGAAAACGAGTGTTCAGTGGCGCAAAGTTATGTCGAAGAGGCACGCGTTTCTGCACACAGAGCGTAAGTCACATCTCTAGCCAGAAGTGTGTGAGTACGAGTCACATTATCGCAGTGTAGATGCTTGTAGTTATAATAATGCTTAGATCAAGATGGAGAAGAGCCATCTTGAATCAGCCAGCATCTGAGTGACTGGTGAATATAATGAGAACGACAAGCAATTCCCAGACTTTTACATCATTGAAATGTAGAACAATCCAGCTGAGAAAAAGAGTTTAATTGGCGAAGTTGTGACTAAGCGTAAAAAGATCCATGTTAAACAGAAAAGAAAAAGACAACATATGAACAGTGGTAGCAGTCTCATGACCGTAAGTTTATTGATTGCAAAAAGCATTGCCTTACACAATTCAAGACAAGCAGCACTTATGAAACGCAGCCAAACCAACCAACACCACCATGTTAGCCAAGCCCAGGGAGGTAGAAACAACAAACAAAGCGCTCTGTTTCATAACTCAATGACAAAGCGTAGCGAGAAACGCAGGAATGGGCACAGGCAGTGGGCTCACGTGAAGAAGTGAGCACCACAACGAGTTAGCCAAGCCCGGGAGCTAAAACCACACAAGACACAACCAAAGAGGAAGGGATAACTTACCCACTGGTACTGTTAAGCGTTAAGCCAGGAACACAGGCAGAGGGGTCGCGGGGAATGGCAAAGTGAAGTGCTTGAATGTCACAAACACTGGCAACACCAGCAACACAAGTGAGGGCAGGAGTTTGTACAGAAACATTTCAAAATGGTTATGTTTGATTATTTTAGATTCAGAAAGGGTAAAAACACAAGAGAAAGCGACGATGTTGTAGATTATGATGGTGGGGAAATTCATTTGATCCAAACAAGTAATCCAGATATCACTTTACACAAATCGTGACAGCGGCACTGAGAAGTTAGTAGGAAATACCAGTCCAAGCATCCAGACAGCCATCCAAACAGGACAGTTAAATAGTAAACAGTTACCAAGAGGACAACAATAGGCAAGCAATAAAGCGAAAAATGAGGAAAAAATAACGATAAGTGGCAGCCACCTTGCGCACAGCGTACTCTCACCGGAAGTTAATAAAGCTAGCAACCTGAGCTGTGTGATTTCTTAAGTATATTTTTCTTGTGCAACAGTAATTAAATATCTGATGACTCATTATGTGAAATTCACCCGTCAACAGTACAGCACGGAAATGCTTAACCCCTTAGTGAGGGCACTAGAGCCATCAGGTTGGTTGTTCCCTGCCAGTGTTCTGCTTCAGGCCGGTCTCTGAGACTAGTTCTCTTAGTTGACCTTTTGGCATTGTGCTTCTGCCAAATGTGTCTCAATGGATCCTGCAGATGGTGTGTCCCAGCCAGGCTCTGGTAGTGGAACAGGAAGTAGTTACTCTCATAAGCAAGGAGGCCACAGAAACGTGTTCCTCCACTTCAAGAGGGTGTCTGGGTTCACAGTCACCCACACTTTCACCAGTGCATGGATGCAATTTGGCTTGTCTGCAACTCCAGAGCATCCATGTATTGAATTACATTAACAGTTGGTTGATATTAGCTTTATTAGAGGGGATGGTGGTTCGGTATCGAGATGTTGTTTTCGCTTACATGAAAGAGCTGGGGTCGCTAACATGAAAGAGCTGAAGTGTGCTTTCTCCAGTACCACTTTGGACCACTTCTCACTTCTCTGTCTTGTATGGGTTTCAACAATGATGCAGGCACATTTGTCTCCTGCTTGTGTTATTTGATTCCCACAGCTGTGTTCAGTTTGAGGCTATGCAAGTTACTCACTGTAATACAGTTTCAGAGGCTGTTGGGTCTGATGGCAGCAGCTGCTTACATGATATCTTTTGGCCAGCTGTGAATGAGGCCTTTGCAGTGGTGGCTCAGGATGAAGAGATTTTCACTGAGGGGTGACCCACTTCGCATGATCAAGGACAAGTGGTGATGCTTATGTGCCATAGACATGTGGATGAAGCCTTGGTTCCTGTCTCAAGACCGGGTACTGGGGGCTTCCTGTCGTTGCATAATGCTAACAATGGACACCTTCCTCATGGGCTTGGGAATGATCACGAGTGGCCCAGGGTCTGTGGGAAGTGGCAACATCTCACATGGCACATAAATTACCTGGAGATGCTGGCTGTGTTTTGTGCACTGAAACACTTCCTTTCAGACCTGAGGAGCCATCACGTGCTTGTCCGCACAGAACCTACATGATGTCTCCTACATTAACCAGCAGGGGAGTCTGTGCTTATGACCACTATACAAGTTGGCACATGAGATCCTCTTGTCGAGACAGAGGCTGAGGCCCAGATGTGCAGATGTGGCCGAGGCTTTGTCTGTACGCTTTTCCCCCAATCACTTTGCTCCCAGGTGTTCTGGAGAGAGTACGCCGGGACAGGCCCGTCTTCTGCTAGAAACACTGTTCTGGCCAACCCAAATATGGTTCTCGGACCTTGTGTCCCTTCCTGTCGGCTCTCCCTTGGAGATTCTGATTAGGAGGGACCTCCTCTCTCAGGCGGGAGACTCCATCCTTCACCCTCACTCAGAGTTATGGAAGTTGTGGGCGTGGCTCCTAAGGGGGAACAGCTTTTAGCATCTCTGCCTCTCAACCGAGGTTGTTGCGACAATACTCCAGTCTAGAGCTCCTTCCACAAGAAAACAGTATGCCCTGAAGTGGAAACTTTTCATATCTTGGTGCGGACAGTGACTGCAAGACCCAGTCAACTGCCCAGTTGGTACAGTTCTGGAATTTCTGCAGGAGCATTTCACTGCAGGGTTATCTCCCTCCACTCTGAAGGTATACATGGCGGCCTTCTCTGCTTACCACTCCCCCTTGGGTGGTCATTCATTAGGAAGAGACCCGTTGTTAACATGTTTCCTTTATGGTTTCAGGCCAGGAGAAGTATGGTGGCTTCTAAAGCCTTTTTTCAGAGGTTTTCCTGCAAGATTTTTGTGATGTGGCAGGTTGGTCTTTTCTGCTCACATTTGTTAGATTTTAAACTCTACATTTGGGCACTACTCCAGACTCTCAGGCACTTCTGTTTTAGCTGTGCTTGCCATGATTTCACACTAGACACGCATTTGTCAGTATGTTGGTGTGGGTACTGTTGTTTCCAAAGCATTTCTGAAGCAGCTTAAGTTCCCTGAAGGGGAACATCTCTAGGTTTCGTATGTAATCATGGTTCCCAAGGGGAACGAGATGCTGCATCTCCCTGCCATACTTCCTGCATCCCTGTGAGTGGCTTGCTGAAGACCTATTAGAAGCTAATGCTGTTTGTTTTGGATGCGCTTTTAAGCTTCTTGGTCTCTACGTCACCCCACCTGTGATGTCTCGCCATTCCATTGTACTGATTTCACACATGCTTTAGGACACGGTCACACAGAGGTTTTTCCAAAGCATTTCTGATGTAATGTCTCGTTCCCCTCCAGGGAACCGAGGTTACATGCGTAACCTAGAGACGTCTTAGACTGCGTTTGAGAACCTGGGCCCGTATTCACAAAACATCTTAAGGCTAAAGGTAGCTCATAACTTGCCAATTTAGTAGAAAATCTTAAAAATAATGGACATGCCAATCCTAAAATTAGGACTCCTAAATTTTTGCTCTAAGAGTGTTTCAAAAAAGTGTTTTATCACTAAAATTAACACTAAATCTGTGAAACATTAGGATTAGTGAAGAGGTCTCCTAAGTCATTAAGACCAAGCCACAAACTATCCTAAAATGGCTGTTGCCGGCAAGCTGCATCGAAACGTAAACATTTTTTAGAAACGTCTGTGTTACATGGAAGACTTGGAAGGCTCAAGAGGATCCATGTGCAAAGGAATTACTGGGGCCAACAAAGAAGTGTCAAACAAGCTAGGGTCATATACAGTAAGAGCGAGTAAATCCAAGCAAACAAGTCCAAAATGACAAGGTTGAGGCCAAAACGAGAAGAGTCCAAAACCAGAAGAGATAAATAGTGAGATAAATAATGAGAAACGATAGCCAAGACTTCGCACATGATGACTTAGCCCCCCCCCCGGGTGGGTGCTGGGATTGTGGAACGGGGTCTCCCCGAGGTCTGGGGTGTGAACAGTCCGGATGTTTGGTGTCTGTGATGGAAGAAGGGTCCAGAATGTTATTCGCAGGCACCCAGGATTGCTCCTCCAGCCCATAACCTTACCATGTGTCGGCTCCTTTGACAGGAGTGGACCTTGTAGGCAGTCTGGCCGTCCAGCACCAGTGGGGGTGGAGGAGTAAGATCGTCCTGGGGTCGGCGACCCCTTACTCCACCTGGTTTTAACAGAGAAACATGGAAGACAGGAGAGATGATAGTGACCATGGAGTAATGGTTTGTAAGAAACAAGATTTATTTGTTGTATGATTTTGAAAGGGTCAACGTACCTGGGGCTGAGTTTCTTGCTGGGATGGCAGAGCCGGAGGTCCCGGGTGGATAGCCAGACTCTCTGTCCAGGTTGGAGACTGGTGACCTGACAACGGTGGCGGTCAGGTCACCAGTCTCCAACCTGGTCAGAGAGTCCCTGGTACGTTGGTACTTAGCCCCAGCTACATTGGCCCCTTCAAAGTTTTGGAACTTCTGACGTCGCAGCCCTTTGTAGATGGACGTGAGCGCTATCCCAGACCTGGGCGCTGTGCTGGAACCAGTGAACGGCCGCTGGGAGGTCGGAGTGTTCCCCAGACCGGGAAAGAGGAGGTCAGAGTGTTCCCCAGACCAGGGGAAGAGGGGAGTTTGATAGCCCAACACACATTTGAAGGGGCTCAGACCAGTGGCGGGTTTCTTAAGGGAGTTCTGAGCATACTCTGCCCATGCAAGATACTAGGTCTTGTTGGTTGTGGTTACAGTAAGATCTCAGAAAATGTCAGATTTCTTGATTTAGTCACTTGACTTGGCCATTAGACTGGGGGTGGTATCCTGAAGTCAAGCTGACATTGATTTGGAGCAGTTCACAGAAGGATTTCCATACTTTGGAAATGAACTGGTGGCCACGGTCAGACACAATATCTTCGGGTATGCCATAGAGAAACACATAATGAAAGAGTGCCTCAGCAGTTTCGCAGGCAGAAGGCAACTTACCGAGAGGAATGACGCAACATGCTTTGGAGAAACAACAAACGGCTACCGTTGGGACCAAAGGAAGAGGAAAGGGAAACTTGACAGTGATGGCATTTAAGCCTCTGTGATTGTTGCAGGGACGTAAGCTGCCATCCTTTTTTTCCACAAAAAAAAGAATCCAGAGGCAGGTAGAATGGTGAATGGTTTGATGATTCCCAGCTTTAAATTCTCCTCCACATAATCCTCCATGTCCTTGGTTTCTGGAATGGACAACACTGCTATTGGGGGGTCAGTAGTGCAGTCCTGGGAATGATGTGGAGGAAAGTTCAGTGGATTTGGATTTGGATTTTGTCAAAGATGTTATGCCAGTCTTGATACACATGAGGTACATTGTGGCAGTTTCACAGGTTTTTCAAAAACTCAAGTGGAATGGCAAGGAAGAGGTGACAAAACTTTCAAGTAGGTGTGGAGGCAGGAGGGACTCCACTTCAAAATTTCCCTCTCTCTCCAGGAGATGGCAGGGTTATTCAGAACCAGCCAGGGAAAAGTCAAGATGAGTGGGTTGGTCAGTGTGTCCGTGACAAATACTTAAATATTCTCTTGATGTAGTGCTCCAACTTGAATGAGTATGGGATTGGTGATCCTTTGGGCTGCAGTTGCTGAGCGATAGAGATGGAGCATTGAAGGAATCCTCGGCAGCATCCGGGAGCGTCGTCATATTTTTCGGGTAGGGCGAGTTTAGGATTCACCGTAAGCAAAGCAATCAGAAGAGGGCTCATGATTCCAGCATTGCTGTTTCACGGCTCAACAGCTGGTGAAGTGAAGGGAATCACATAGGATTGATAGCGTAGATGACGTAAGACCTTGTTCATGGCAACAGCGAGGCGATTGAGCTGGCAGTGATGCTTGATCAACATGGCCACTTGAGATGAGACCGCAGCCTGTGCAGAGGCCTCTGCTGGATCCTTCTGTGGCTAAGTCTTCTGTGACAAGGAAGACTCTGGAAGCTTGAGAGGATCCATGTGCAGGAATATTTATTAGGACCAACAAAGAATAGTCAAACAGGCTAGGGTCATACACAGTAAGGGCGAGTAAATCCAAACAAACAGGTCCAAAGTGACAGGCTGAGGCAAAAATGACAAGAGTCCAAATCTAGAAGAGACAAATAAAGGCAAACGCTCAGAATGCTAACGAGAAACGATAGGCAAGACTTCACAAGTGTGCACTGGCAAGCTAGGCCTATAAAAACACTAGTGGATGACGTAGGAGGAAAAGTAAAGGCAGAACCGGACATTAAAATTCAGGAGAAAGCTCCATCATCTATTTGGAGGGAGCAGCAGGTGTGTAAGCGGTTATAATAATTTGATGATTATGAGATGTTAAAAAGGTATCACTTTTGGTTTTGGATGTTATCCCAACTCGAAATTTTCCTTTGATTATTTCCATGTTTTCATGAACCAGTTGGGCAAGAAGTAAAAGCTGTACTTGCATCCAGTTTGGTTTTCTTTTGCGTTTGCATGTCTTACTATCAACCATGATTATTCTACTCCATTATTTAACTCCCTGGGGTCGACAGTCACACGGTTGTGACCAGCTCACTTTTTTTAAGATCTGTGCGAACGATGAAGTCAAAGTGATGTACAGTTTTGCTGTCAAAGCAAATTATTTTTAATGTGATCACACCCACCAGCTACTTTTGCTTTTGATATTATAAATATCTACATGAGACGTGGCACGCAGTAGGTAAATGCCCACATCATCTCTGTAAACAAAGTGTGACGATTCATCAAGTTCATCTCGGCTACTTGTCGTTTCTGGAAGAAGACATGCTGAGAAGAATAACACAGAATTTACCTCAGAAAAAGAACATGATGTAACGCTGATCCAGTGGAGGAAATCACTCTGATGAGTAAGTAATGTGTCTTTTTTGCAATAGTTAATGTGTTATTCTGACATAAACTTAAACACATTTACAAGTTGGGCTTTTCCCAAACTATAATTCCTGACTAAAATTTTTAAAATCGATTTCTTACAACGCAGTGAAGTTTTCATGCTCTATAAACAATACGATATAAAGTATGTACATTGGAACATGATGAATGCTATAAGTCTAGGAACGTCTAGACCATGTTTATAATTAATACTTTATGTTCATAAATAGATGTTTATAATGTGCTAAAAAATAATAATTAGTTTCTCAGATAAAATGTCTTTTGACATATATATATATATATATATATATATATATATATATATATATATATATATATATATATGTACCAACATATATTATACAAACGCTCCTGGTATTAAAATGCTCAGAGATGTTTTTAGTTTTGTTTTGTTTTTGTTGTTTGTTTTTAGAGATCTCATACCTGCACTACGATGAATCCTGCTGACTTTCACTGGAGTCTCTTCAAACTGTTTTCCTCTGAGAGCGCTGTACCAACATCACATGTTCAACTACACTCATATTCTGTGGTAAAACAAGCTCCATGGCTACTGATGTTTTTTTTTTTCCTTGAATCCATGAAAAGAAGCAGCAAACTTCAATATCAGGTATGGCTTACTTGTTTCACTTGCTGAACAGATCTCTGTGATTAGATCAGTGTACAATAATGTGTCTTTGACCTTTATTATGTTTTGATTATACTGTGTTGTAAATAAAATGCAAATGATCAAAACCCCCCATTATTTTACTCTCCTCACATTCTTTGTTACCTGCCTAAATGTAACAGGCTGCAATCGAAACCACTTACTTCCCTACTATATATTAGGCTAAAAGCAGTAAGCAAGTATGTAAGTATGTTTGAATCTTCAGTATTCATAAAAGAGTAGGTGAGAATTAGTAGGCGAGTGCACTAATTCTCGCGTGACTCGGACGTATACTTAATTTGTGTTCTATTATGCCTACTTACCTACTATATAGTAGGGAGAAAAGAGTATGTGAAGAAAGAAGTATGTTCGAAACCTAAAATTGTAGGTGAGAAATCCCCAGATGTCTTACTGCTTCAGCCCAGATTCTGGAGTGTTCATCAATGGATACTTTTCAATCCCAAGAGTCCACGGGAGATCATACGTCATCATCGAACATGATTGAGAACAGTGACGAGGGTGTTTACAAATGTGAGTACAAACCAAAACATGGTTCCTTTTGTTAAAATTGTATTTGCTGACAAACTATATACTAAACTGTTTATTTGTTTAAAGTGCAACGACATTAGACGGTAACGTTATAGTATATTTGTAATTTTGCTGTAAAAACATGTTTTATTTATGTATAGCAAACAGAAGAGCTCCAGTAAGCACACATACGTTTTGAACGTACTTCTTTCAATGTAGTCTACTTAAGGCTTAGGATAACTAGTGTTATCCCAGGAAGACTAGCAATGTTTTGGGCATAGCTAATGGGGATCCAAATAATTTTAAAGACAATTGCTAAATGTATATTCAACAACTGACAGGTAAATGTTGTAAGAGAATTGCAGATGAGCACATCTCAACGGACATCCAAGTAAGTGATGTACGTAATATGTGCTTATGTAGAATTCACTGTTGTCAACACTGCTTTAGTTGAATGTAATTAATGTAAATAAATACATGCACATACAGTAAAATTAGTTAACCATTTCATTTTTCCATTAGTACTGTTGATAAATTGAGGAGCATTTGTGTTGGATAAAAAGCCAGTTAACACATCAGCAACTACCTCAACATGTAAATGCAGTATTGAATCACAGAGGTAACTGAATCTTGACTGGATGTTACAGGGACAGACGAGACACACGTGTGCATATCCGGTGCAGAGTGACTGAAAAAGGAATGCTGTCAAAGGCTTTCAGTGAGTATACATTGCATAAATTAATAAAACATCTTTTAAATCTTAAGTTGTAGTTTATTTTATTTATTGTATTTTCAAACAGAGTTATTACAGCCCTTTTCTGATTTGTGATTTCTGTGGTCGAGCAGAAGACAGCAGCATTTGTGGGGAAAGCAAGACATGAAACTAAAATATAAAGTAAGATAATTTTGTTACTTCTAATACAGAAATCAAATAATATTTAAATTATTGTTAAAATTATTGCTTTTGTATTATATTTGTCCATCTTTGTGTGATCTGAAATGTCTGCAGACTGCTGTGAGCAATGAAAAAGGAGAAATCCACAGCAGCATCCTGGAACGGGTCTGGTGCAATGGATGAGACCCTCCATCACTCCACCTGCCCTTGTTGCCTCATCTGGGCCAAATGTTGCAGTGGTCTCTTCACCATCAGTGAGCTCAGAGCCAGAGAGCATCTAGAGAAAGATTAAAAGACACAGAGGATGTGATTTTGTTCTGCCAGTTTCTGTTCATACAGTATAAGTCAATGGAGCCCGTCTTTCAGAGGTTTCAAAAGTATCATCAAATAATGTCATGAAGCTTTTATCCAATATGACTTACAGTGCTCTTATTACAGGGACCTCCAATCCCCTGGAGAAAAGAGCCTTGCTCAGGTAGTCGCAAACCAGCAACCTTCTGCTCAGCGGTTTAGGCTACTACGAAAGTAATAGAGCTACAACAAAAATTAGCATGTAAGTGAAATGAAATTTGGCAAGAAATAGCAAACATGAAATACAATTTGGCAAGAAATAGAATTTGACCCTGCATGGGCAGCCTTTACTTAGCCCCCAGGAACAAGACAGCTAAGGCTCAGCTCAGCTCTTGAGTAACCCTTCAGTTGCAAAGGACCCAGCAGTGTTGGACCTCGTCTGACTCTTGCCACTCTGAAACCAGCACAGCCCAGTCCGCAAAGGACCTCCGCATAGGCAGACACTGCCTGAAAAACATGGCTCCTCGACGACGCAGCCCAGCTGCAAAGGACCCTGTGAATACTCATCTGACCCAGCTGCCTGGTACATGCTCTAAGGACCCTCTTGGCACAACAGAAGTTCAGCATTCTCCAGGTCAGCCCATCGATGTCTACTGGAACGAAACTCTGTGCCCTCCCCACTGTACGCAATCTGCATCACCAGTGGAAGACGTCTCTGCCGCCGGACTGTTCACCCAACCACGTGGAACATAATAAACTTACCAAACCTCTTTCCTAAAGACCTTGGCTTAGTTTATACCTGCAGCCTATGTTTTCTAACCTGTTTCGACAACATTTACTTGGGGTCAGCATTACAAATGATAGCTATATTGTTTGTTCAAAGATAAATAAGCAGTTATTTATCGTTAAGTCTACCAGAGGCATTAAATGGTTTTCCATAAGCAACATTACCATAGAAATCTCTTCCATTGCTACATTCAGCTCAACAGCATTGCATTCTGTCATTCTGTTTTCACTCCACTTACTTGTTTTTATGATTTATTTTATATCTTCTTTCATGTGTAGTTGCCTATTATCTATTAGCTGTGCATATTCATTTATTGGTTCTGTCACTAGTTGTTGTATTTACTCTTGCATATCTATTGTTAATAAATTTTATTAATTTTATTACAATTGTGTCTTCATTGTGTTGATGATCCAAGGCTCTACTAGCTAGCTAAACCACCAAACTTTCAGATAAATCAGTAGACCAACTCCCTCCAGAGTGCAAATCTCAAATTATTAAAACTATTGCTGAATTAAAAGTCCTTGATTGATGCACTGAACCAAGCGATTTGGGAACTGGTCATCTGATATACCCACAACCGCACCTTGAGTGACATGTGACCCAAAAATCACGGTGTCATTGGTGACTTGAGTCCCCTTTACTACATCTCTCTAAATACTTCTCAGTTACTATAACTTAAGTCTTTGGGAAAAACAGTTATTATACATCTGAAATGGACGCAGTCACCACATAACTAATATCTATATTGTCGAAATGTACATTAGTCAAAGGCATTTCAAATCAGTGGGTTTATTAAATACTAAAAAATAGAAAACATTCAATTCAGGTTAATTCAGCTACATATATTCAAAAATGTGAATACACGAAAGTACAAAATGAAAGCAAACAAAGCAATGTAAAATTGTAGGATTTGGTCATGTTAAAGTTGATGTGTGATCTATAGTACATCAATGTCCAAACACTGTCAGTAGCTGAAGTTGGCTGATAGTAAATGAATAATCCAACCTCTTGTAATGAAAACATGTCACAGCTCCAGACAACACCAGTCTCTTCCTAACCAGGAACAGTCAAAAATAGTCCATACTATAGTCCCACATCGAAAAGAACTTTAAATCCATATTCAAACTGGACCTCACCAATAAAGTAAAATGCACACAAATACACCGTCTTATACTTTTAGCAATAAATCCATACATACATGTAACAATACATGTAAAATCTCAGCAAAAACATCAGCAATGTTCACTTTTAAATAGAGCAAAAAAAAAAAAAAAAAAAACACAATTCCTTACTTCAGACTGGGCTTGAAACAACACATTTCCCAACCAGGACACAGCACTGTGTGTTCAGCAGGTGAGTCAACATAACTGCCTTATTAGCTTCCCTTTGAGATTGATCCACACCTAAAATTCCTTTAATATTCCATTTTCTTTCTAACTTAATAATACATTCTTTAAGGTTTTTCCTTTCCTCCTTTTATTTCCTGCATTTAAATATAACATTCTACATGTTCCTTACATTTACAAGCCTTACATTTATCTGTGTTCACTTTATTTAAAATAAATAATAATAATTAATAATGTATTGTTAAGTCTTGTACAGTAGTCAACATTTGAAGTATATCTGATTTCTTTTCTATTTTTACTAGTAAATGTTTTAACTTAAATTGCTTTTTGAATATTATAATATTCTCTTCCTTTATTATCTAAGTCCCACATCTTTTGCCAGTGATTATCATTGTTGTTTTTAATTATTGATTTTCCTTCATTTTTTTCCAAGGGAAATCTCTATTTTGTCATTCAGATTTAATGCTTTTTTTTTTTTTTTTTGCTAATTTGTCAGCTAGTTCATTACCTTGGAATCTTTTGTGTGCTGGTATCCAACAGAATTTAACATCAGTTTGTATTCTTTCTAAGTTTAATAGTGCAGTGTATATCTCTATTAAAACTTCTTCTCTAGTTGTTTTGCTGGTAATAATACAACTCAGTCTGGTTTGACTTCCTCCACCCATTGTAAACCCAGAGATATTACAACTAGCCCTGATGTATATATAGCTACATTATTGGAATTCCTTTACTAATGTTTACTTTAAATTCTGGAATAGCAATGCCCACACCAGTATGTCCATATCCTAAATCTTTAGATCCATCAGTATAAATTTCTAAATATCCATAATAGTTTTAATTTGTGTATTCTTGCACAAGCCAACAGATATTGTCATCTCCATTCTCTAACCATTGTAATTAGGTATATATTAACCTTAGGTTCTGGGGAATGGCATCTCCATTTTCCGCGGAAAGTTACCTGTCGTGAAAGCACATCGGCTGCACGATTCAGGTGGCCCAGGATGTGAACGGCGCGCAGCGATTTCACATGCTGCAGACTCCAGAGGTGGAGATGGCGGGCTAGTTGCGACATGCGACAGGAGCGTAGACCACCTTGCCGGTTGATGTACACAACAGTCGCTGTGTTGTCTGTACGGACCAACACATGCTTGCCTTGAATCAATGGCCGAAGCCTCCTCAGGGCTAAGAGCACAGTCAGCAACTCTAGGCAGTTGATGTGCCATTGCAGATGGGGACCCGTCCAGGAACTCGAGACTGCATGCCCATTGCACACAGCACCCCAGCCGGTCTTGGAAGTGTCTGATGTAACCACAACACGCATGGACACTTGGCCTAAGGGCACTCCCACCCGTAGAAACGCAAGGTCCGACCAAGGGCTGAACAGATGGCGACAGATCGGAATGATAGCCACTCGATGTGTGCCATGGCGCTATGCCCATCTCGGGACTCGGTCGTGAAGCCAACGCTGAAGCAGTCTCATGTGAAGTAATGCGAAATGCCCCAGATGCCTCTGAAATAGTTTCAGTGGGACCATTGTCACGTGCTTCAAGTAGCTCAAGCAATTCAGCATTGACAGAGCACGGTCTGATGAAAGGCGCGCTGTCATGGCGACCGAGTCTTAACTCCACACCGAGAAAAGAGATGCTCTGCACAGGGGAGAGCTTGCTCTTCTCCCAGTTGACCCGAAGGCCCAATCGGGCTAGGTGCCGCAGCACCTGGTCCCTGTGTTCGCAAACCAACTCCTGAGACGGAGCTAGAATCAGCCAGTCGTCGAGGTAGTTGAGGATGCAAATGCCCTGCTCACACAGTGGAGCGAGAGCTGCCTCCGTGACCTTCGTAAAGACGGAGGTGACAGGGAGACCCTGAAAGGGAGGATCTTGTACTGATATGCTCGTCCTTCGTAGGCGAACCGAAGAAATGGTCGATGCCGAAGGAGGATAGAGATATGAAAGTACGCATCCTTCAGGTCTATTGCCGCGAACCAATCCTGCCACTGAACACGTGAGCATGTGTCGAACAGTGAGCATTTTGAACGGGAGCCTGTGAAGGGCCCGATTCAACACTCGAAGATCTAGGATTGGTCTCAGACCACCGCCTTTCTTGGGTACAATGAAGTAAGGGCTGTAGAACCCCTTCTTCATCTCGGCTGGGGGGGCAGGCTCTATTGCTTCGCTAGAAGGTTGGCAATCTCCTGCCGCAAGACAGTTGCGCTGTCGCCTCGAACCGAGGTGAAAAGGACACCACTGAACTTGGGCGGATGCCTGGTGAACTGAATCGCATAGCCAAGCCGAATCTTCCTGGCCAGCCATCGTGACAGAGTGGGAAGCGACAACCATGCCTCCAGACTCTGCACGAGCGGCACCAAGGGGACGATATCCGGGGTACCCTTGGCAGTAGGCCCGTGGCGAGATGGAACAAGGTCTGTCAAGAAGGAAACAGGGCTCTTCTGAGCGCTTACCTTGTTCCATGGGCCTGCTTCAGCAGGGGACCTGTGGCAGAGATCTCCCTGAATGCAGACCCGATGCATCAGGGCAGGGGAAGGCAAAGAACTCACGTCCACCAAGGTCCTGATGTTGCCATGCAGTGTCCGGCCGTCGAGCGAACGAGGGTCGGGGACACTGTGGAAAAGAGATTGACCCAGGAAAGGAAAAAACTGCTCTTTTATTGAGGTTGTAAAATTCACTCCTTCCCCCCCAAAGGAGTGAGGCTCGCCCGGCGAGGGGCAAGCAGGTGCGCAGTCTCTCCAGTCCTTGGTTGCCCGTCTCAGGAACGCTTAGGAGCCTTGTGAGAGTTCTTAGTAGCCTGAGGACGGGCTGGTGGCGTCACCTGTCTGCGAGAAGACCGTTGCGGTCTGGCTGCCGGCCCAGGCTGAGGCAGGGCTGCTGCAGCAGTCGCAGGGAGGACAGGCCTGGTAGCCCCGGGGTACTGGCTCCTCTGGAGGCGGTACCGCGCCGAGGCAAAATGTGTTTGATGGCTTCCGTCTGGTTTTTAACTGCCGAGAACTGTTTGGCAAATTCTTCGACAGTCTCCCCGAAGAGGCCGCCTTGCAAGACTGGGGCGTCAAGAAAGTGAACCTTCTTGGCGTCCTTCATCTCAGCAATGTTGAGCCACAGATGGCGCTCCTGGGCCACCAACGTAGACATCGCCCGACCCAGAGCCTGGGCCGTTACCTTCGTAGCCCGGAGAGCATAGTTGGTAGCCGAACGCAGTTCCCGCAACACTTCTGGGTCAGTACTACCCTCGTCCAGTTCTTTCAGTGCCTTGGCCTGATATACCTGCAGGATGGCCATGGCATGGAGGGTGGAGGCGGCCTGGCCAGAAGCATTATAAGCCCTCGCTGTAAGCGACGAGGAAAACTTACAAGCCTTGGATGGGAGCCGTGGGCGGCCACGCCAGGTGGCAGTGCTATTCGGGCATAAATGCACCGCAATAGCGTGCTCAACCTGGGGGATGTCCACGTACCCCCGTGCCGCCCCACCATCGAGGGTAGTGAGAGCAGAGGCCCCTGCAAAGCGTGTACGACTCGAAAAGGGAGCTTTCCACAACTTTGTGAGTTCCTCTTTGTGAGCCGCCGTGTAGCTCTTTTAAAGAAATTCGCTCTTTTAGAAGGGAATTCGCTCTTTTAAAGTCACTGAAGCACAGAGGGGAACACTCTCGCACTTATCCGTGCCGAGCTGAGAGAGACCCCTGAATGTGCCGTAGAATCCAGTGAGATGAATGGAGTCACTTCTCATCAGTTGAGATGCGTGCACTCGCTCCGAAGAGCAAAGCTGAAGTGTGATCTGCATGCATCAGCCTTATATACCCGCATGAGTGGGCGTGGCTTCACATGCAAATTTCACACGCCAATTTCACTTGCATTTCATTGGCCTTTTCTGATATTCTCAGAGGTGATTGGGCTCCCAAGAACGATCCCCATATGTCGTTATACGACACACGTCGTAGTAAATGACAGAAAGGGAACCTAAAATACCCTAGCACCCCTAGTGGTAAGGAAGAAAACTGCCCACAAATTAACAGGCTCATGTCTGTTACACTCCACATATGGCTTGTGAGATCACCTTTAGTTTAGCTCCATCTTTGATCAAACTCACCCACCTGTGATTTTCTAATGATCCTGAAGACATTGATTATGCTCATGCTCAGGTGTGTTTGATTATGGTTGAAGTTAAACTCTGCAGGAAAGTGGATCTCATGTGCCCGATTTAATCAACCCTGGCCTATGTGAAATAACAGTTTCTGAAAATTTCTTTTTTGGTTTGAGCCATTTTAGTTCCTACACAAACCTGCATGGGCCAAAAGGATACAAAAGTTGCTCTGGGCCCAAATGGCTGGCCCATCAATGGGCTTAACGCTAGGGCGGGCTGCCCACAGAGAGCCCCCGGTGAGCCCAAAGCTGGGCCTGTTTAGGTTTGGTGTGTGCTGCCTTTAGCCCATTGTGTCCGCAAAAAGCCAGCATGGGCCCCGCAAGGACATGTTTGCAGGGTGCTGCTCATAGGTTTTGCAAGCTTCATGCTAGATATGGAGCATGAGAGAGGAAGAAAGCTGGAAGCTAGGAGAAGTTAGGCAGTGGTTTGTCCACCACTGCCGACCGACCAACTGGAGAGTGTTGTGATTAAGGGTTGAAACACTCAAGGAAGTTTGGGTACCACCTGACACTACAGTAAAAAGTGTTAATTAGTATGTCTATTTAAATCACATTTTGACCATATTCAGTACTTAAACTAGACATAATGCGAAATTCACACCTTTTAGCAAGCTTTTATTTGGTATGTTCTGGCTTCTGATCTTTTGCTTAAAGCAGTTTATTTTCCAATTCATTAGATAACTTTCCTATTTCTTAGATTGTTACAGATGTACTCAGCAATACCTGCTTGGCTTTTATGAAAAATATATACTTCCTGCATAAAGCCATTTTTTCAGTTATGTTTTCCCTGGCTGCTGGTCTAGAACTTGCCAAGTTTTCTCATCATTTCGATTTGGGACAAAGAAAACTAATTTTAGACCAGTAGTTATCAGCACCTTTTTCCTCTTGAAGCAATCAGAAGCAGCAGCAGGAAATGATTTGAGTAAGAAAATTACACAGCAAATTCATAGCCGATGCAAGTGCTACTGTTTGAGCTACAGGAAGGCCTTTGGGTTGGATGAAATTTCTATAATCTTGACAGGTCTTCAAAAAAGGTAATTTTCTGTCAGGATATTGTTTTTATATGGATTTTTCAGATTTTGAATGATATATGGATTTAGCAGTGGCTTCCTTTACATGCTCTTTCAGCACTTTAATTTATTTAGTGATTTTCAAAAAGCATTTGTTATTAAAGGATCTTGTGTCTGGCTATAGCCAACAACCAAAAAAAGAATTTTTACATACCTTTTTGTAATGTATTTGTTGAAATCATAAATAGAATTGCTATGTTGCTATAGTTAATTCTCAGGTCATTACATACTGTGCTATTACCAGTAACACAAGTTGATCTTAGTTGACAGCATTTGTGACATAATGTTGATTTTCAGCTGTAGTACAGCAACTGTGGAGACAGGATGTGATGTTTCTGTTCCCTCTTTCAGGGAACAAGGGTTAAACAAGTAACCAAGATGTTCCTTTTCAGTTGGTCACTTTCTGACCAACGAATGGGAATCTTTACCAAAGCGCCACTGATGCTGCACATTCCAGTACGCTTGCTAAGCCCCCTAATCCCCCTATTAGAAGTTAGGACAGGCTGCCGAAGGTGATGGAGGAATTCGACACGGTTTGCCCAACAGGGAACTCTCTGGAGCAAAATAAGCACGTACTCTGGTGCAGCAGGTTGACACTAAGCTGGGGCCTCTCTGAGCTTCTACCTGTTTGAGGTGAGAACACAGGAGAATACTGGCTTAAGATGAAGGCTATAGAATCTAGCGTCCAGCCTGCAGCTCTACAAACATCTGTCAGCGAGAAGGATGCAATACTCCAGGAAGAGTGAGCTTGCAACCTGAGCGGGCAGTACACACCTTGTGGTTGGTAAGCACACTTTAAGGTGTTAGAATCTCTCGTAGACCGGGTTCGTGCTGAAGAAATGGTCTCAGTTACCTCCTGGGGTAGGTCATCTAAAACCTCTGCATCCCATCCAGGGACCAGACATGGAGTTTACAGAGGTCTGAACACAGGTGCCATGGGGTGCCCTATGTCTCAGAAAGCAGATCCTTCCTCAGAGGAATCTGCTAGGGAGGGGCTGTCGTGAGGAGCATCGGTTCTGGAAACCAGGTCTGGTTGGGCCAGTAGGGTACAAGTAGCAAGATCTGCTCCTCGTCCTCCCTGACTTTGCACAGTGTCTATCAGTAGGCTCACTGATGGGAATGCATATTTGTGCAGGCCCTGGGGCCAGCTGTGTGCCAGTGCATCCGTGGCAAGTGTTCCCTCAGTCAGGGAACAAAACAGCTGGCAGAGAGAGGTTTCTGGAGAGGTTTTTTAGACAGCCCAGAGCAAGACGTACTGCTAGCAGCTCGAGGCAACAGACATGCCGGTGCAGTTGGGGACATGTCCAAACCCCTGAAACTGCATGTCTGCTGCATGTAGCCCCCAGCCGGCAGCAGAGGCATCTGTGGATACAACAGCATGCCTGGACACCTGTACTAGGGGCATTCCTGCCCAAAGACACAAAGGGTCTGCACACAGGCTGAAGGGGTGGTGACAAGCTGTTGTGATTATCACCCAGTGAGTGTCGCGTTGCCATGCCCATCTCAGGACTCAACCTTGAAGCCAGTGCTGAAATGTTTTCATATGAAGCAAACCGACCCCAGGAGCCTCTGAAATAATTTCAGTGGGACCGGTGTCCTGCCTTTGAACCAATTCAAGCAGTTCAACACTGAGGCACAGTGTTTGATCCACTGAGTATAACTCAATTCCAAGAAAAGAGATCCTCTGCAAAGAGGAGAGTTTGCTCTTTTCCCAGTTGATCCAAACATGCAGTGACACTCTCATTCTCCTCTATCACCAGTAGGCAGCAGTGGGCAGTT
The DNA here is from genome assembly GCA_036247105.1 of Cirrhinus mrigala. Lineage (NCBI taxonomy): Eukaryota > Metazoa > Chordata > Actinopteri > Cypriniformes > Cyprinidae > Cirrhinus > Cirrhinus mrigala. Next base: position 49,976 of record JAMKFB010000746.1, read on the forward strand.
TGAGAGTGCAACCAGGCCCTCTCACACACCCTCTGCCTTACCGTGGAACCAGGTAAGTGTTGCAACGTACACTCAGACTCCAGCGGAACAAAAACAGCACAAAACAAAAATTCTCCACCCGGCCCTCCCCCAGGGGAGGGAATGGTGTGGTCACCATCTCCCAAAGAGTGGTCCCCTCCATCTCTGGGTCACCCATCGCAGAGCCCTTCACCTCCACAACGGTGCCCTTCATCACTGCAAGGTCAGGTGCCCTTCATCACTGCAGGGTCAGTTGTTGTACACAGTTCTTGTAGAACTGCTGGGTCATGATGACTCTTGAGCAGGTCCTTGAGACATGGCTTGAAACATTTCATTTAGAAGGTCCAGCGCGGTCCCTGGGCAACTCCACTGGCTCCCTGGGAGGTTGGTTCCTTGGAGTGGAAGCCCTCACCATAATCATCAGACCAAGCCACTACCTGACGCAGGCATCCCCAGGCTTTTGCCAGGAAGAGACCTAGATCAACCTAGATCAACCTGTTGACGTCACTTCCCGTTTGTTGCGGTTGCACGCTTAGAGTTTGAGCTCCGTCGAGTTAATTTCTTATTGTCTGTTTTTCAATTCAAAATCAATTTTATACACAATCATTCTTGTTTCTTATAACGTGTGAATATACCCCCTATTGTATTCTACAACTAAAACATCCGGATTGCTTTGTTATCACTAGTTTTGTTTTGATTTCCGGAGTCGCTAGCTTATAGCCCGTTAGCAGCACCAACGTGGTTGCCGCTAATCCTGCTTGCATTGTTTACACACTGCTTACACACATTTCCATTGTTTACTCACTGTTACTTGCTTTAATGGCGAATTTGTGTCCACCTTTGAGTGCAGGTGAGGACACGTTCGAGCTGCACTCGTTGCAGCTCGAGCTGGAGGCCGTGGAGAAGCAGATCCAGGAGCTGTTGGTGCGGCAGACGGAGCTGAGAGAGCGGAGGGCCGCTCTGGAATCCTCCCGGGTGAGTATACAGCGTGATACTAACACTCTGACCACCTCTACTCCGTGTGCTTCTCTGCCCAGGTCCCGTGCACCCTGGACGCGATCTTCCCAGATGTCCTTCACTCCGGCGCCGGGACACCACGGACCCTGGGTGCAGCAGCAGCGGAAGACGCGAGCCAGGCCCCGGCCGAGGACCTCGCCCCCTCCGCCGCCTCCGGTCTTCGAGATCTCCACCCGGAACCGCTTCGCTCCCCTCCGCGAGACGGAACGCGACGCTGTGATCGTCGGAGACTCCATTGTCCGGTACTTACGTGCTACTTTAGCTAAAGGTAAAGTCCACACCCACTGTTTTCCTGGTGCTCGCGTTCTCGATGTTTCTGCGCAGATACCCGCGATCCTGAAGGACGGCGAGAGCGTCGGCGCGATCGTCCTGCACGCGGGGGTGAACGACACCAGGCTGCGGCAGACGGAGGTTCTGAAGAGGGACTTCAGCAGCCTGATCGAGACGGTTCGCAGCACGTCGCCCGCGACGAGGATCATCGTGTCAGGACCACTTCCCACGTATCGACGTGGGCACGAAAGGTTCAGTAGACTTCTTGCTCTAAATGAATGGTTATTGACATGGTGTAAAGAACAGAAACTGCTCTTTGTTAATAATTGGAATCTTTTCTGGGAGCGTCCTAGGCTTTTCCGTGCTGATGGCCTGCACCCCAGCAGAGTCGGAGCGGAGCTGCTGTCGGACAACATCTCCAGGACGCTACGCTCCATTTGACTAGTGAGTACATTCTTATATGATTGCTACGATGGCTTTTGTTCTGAACGCTTAAATGATAGTAGTTGCACTGTCCAATCTATAAAGACTGTGTCTGTTCCTCGAATAGTGAGGTCAAAACGTAAATTTAATGTAGGATCTAGAAAAAATCTGATCGTAATTAAACCAGAAAAAAGCAAAATACACGAACAGAAACCATTTTTAAAGCTTGGGCTCCTAAACATTAGATCACTTGCACCCAAAGCAGTTATTGTGAATGAAATGATCACAGATAATAGTTTTGATGTACTCTGCTTAACTGAAACCTGGCTAAAACCTAATGATTATATTAGTCTAAATGAGTCTACTCCACCAAACTACTACTATAAGCATGAGCCCCGTCAGAGTGGTCGTGGTGGTGGTGTTGCAACAATATATAGTGATATTTTCAATGTTACTCAGAAAGCAGGATACAGGTTTAATTCATTTGAAATACTTTTGCTTAATGTTTCTCTGCCAGATATGCAAAAGAAATCTCTCCTATCTCTTGTTTTAGCTACTGTGTATAGACCGCCAGGGCCATATACAGATTTCCTAAAAGAATTTGCAGAATTCCTTTCGGAACTATTGGTTAATTTTGATAAAGTGCTAATTGTCGGAGATTTTAACATTCACGTTGATAATACAAATGATGCGTTAGGACTTGCGTTTACTGACCTAATAAACTCTTTTGGAGTTAAGCAAAATGTCACTGGGCCCACTCATCGTTTTAATCATACGCTAGATTTAATTATATCGCATGGAATTGATCTTACTGATATAGATATCGTACCTCAAAGTGATGATGTTTCTGACCATTTCCTTGTATCGTGCATGCTGCGTATCACTGATATTAACTGTAGGGCTCCGCGTTATCGTCTTGGCAGAACTATTGTTCCAGCCACCAAAGATAGATTCACAAATAACCTGCCTGATTTATCTCAACTGCTCTGTGTACCCCTTAATACACAGGATCTAGACAAAATGACTAGCAATATGGGCACCATCTTCTCCGATACGTTAGAAGCTGTTGCCCCCATCAAATTGAAAAAAGTTAGAGAAAAACGTATTGCACCATGGTACAATAGTAATAACCAATCCCTCAAAAAAGAAACTCGCAATCTTGAGCGCAAATGGAGAAAAACTAACTTGGAAGTTTTTAGAATTGCATGGAAAAACTGTATGTCCAGATACAGACAGGCTTTAAAAGCTGCTAGGGCTGAGCATTTCCGCGAACTCATAGAAAATAACCAAAACAATCCAAGGTTTTTATTTAGCACAGTGGCTAGATTAACAAATAACCAGACACCACCTGAGCTAAATATTCCTTTACAGTTTAATAGCAATGACTTTATGAATTTCTTCACTGATAAAATAGATAACATCAGAAATACAATAGCCAATGTAGATTATACTGCATCTAATATGTCAACTTCTTTCGTCGCACCCAAAGAAAAACTGCAGTACTTTACCGCTATAGGACAGGAAGAGTTAAATAAACTCATCACTGTGTCTAAACCAACAACATGCCTATTAGATCCCGTACCCACTAAATTACTAAAAGAATTGTTACCTGTGGCAGAAGAACCGCTTCTCAATATTATCAACTCATCGTTATCTTTAGGTCACGTCCCTAAACCATTCAAGCTGGCGGTTATTAAGCCTCTTATTAAGAAACCACAGCTAGACCCTAGTGAACTGGCAAATTATAGACCCATTTCTAATCTTCCATTTATGTCTAAAATTTTAGAGAAAGTTATATGTGCTCAACTGTGCTCATTCTTGCAAAAAAATGATATCTATGAAGAATTTCAGTCAGGCTTCAGGCCCCATCACAGCACAGAAACTGCACTTGTTAAAATCACTAATGACTTGCTTCTTGCGTCAGACCAAGGCTGCATCTCACTGCTAGTTTTACTTGATCTTAGTGCTGCGTTTGACACTATAGATCATGACATACTAATAGATCGACTACAAAATTATGCAGGTATCCAAGGGCAGGCTTTAAAATGGTTTAGATCCTACCTGTCTGATCGCTACCACTTTGTTTATTTAAATGGGGAGTCATCTCAGTTATCACCAGTGAAGTATGGAGTGCCACAAGGATCTGTTCTAGGTCCTCTACTATTTTCAATATACATGCTGCCCCTTGGTAATATTATTAGAAAACACGGGATTAATTTCCATTGTTATGCTGATGATACTCAACTATATATCTCAACAAGACCAGATGAAACTTCTGAATTATCAAAGTTAACAGAGTGCGTTAAAAATGTAAAAGATTGGATGACCAACAATTTTCTGCTATTAAATTCAGATAAGACAGAGATATTACTTATTGGACCTAAAAACAATACACAGAATCTTTTGACTTACAATTTACAACTAGACGGATGTACTGTTACTTCCACTACAGTCAAAAGCCTGGGTGTTATATTAGACAGCAACTTGTCTTTTGAAAATCATATTTCTCATGTTACAAAAACAGCATTCTTCCATCTTAGAAACATTGCCAAGCTGCGAAACATGTTACCTGTTTCTGATGCAGAAAAGCTAGTTCACGCATTCATGACCTCTAGACTGGACTATTGTAATGCACTATTAGGTGGTTGTCCTGCATCTTCAATAAACAAGCTACAGATAGTCCAAAATGCAGCTGCTAGAGTCCTTACCAGGTCAAGAAAATATGATCATATTACCCCAATTTTAAAGTCTCTGCACTGGCTGCCTATTAGATTCCGCATCAGCTACAAAATAGCACTTCTTACCTATAAGGCACTTAACGGTTTAGCTCCTGCGTACCTAACTAGTCTTCTACCACGCTACAATCCATCACGCTCCCTAAGGTCACAAAACTCTAGACTGTTGGTAGTACCTAGGATAGCAAAGTCCACTAAAGGAGGTAGAGCTTTTTCACATTTGGCACCCAAACTCTGGAACAGCCTTCCTGATAACGTTCGGGGTTCAGACACACTCTCTCGGTTTAAATCTAGATTAAAGACACATCTTTTTAGCCAAGCATTCAAATAATGCATCTCATAAACTTTTTCTGCAGCTATATCTGATCAAATGTTCATTTTAATCTTTTAGCTCTGGTTTAACAAACCTTCCTTTTCTTAGTTTGAACAGCAGCTACGCTAATTATGTTCCTATTTGTTCTCTGTTTTTGCCATGGGATTGACATCCCATGGTAACTAGGAATTCACAAGCTCCAGTGTGGATCCAGAACACTTAAGAAGAGATGATGCCAACCCCACAGAGGACTTCAGATGATGCCAACCCTGAAAACATACAGCACTACCGAATTCTGCTACTAATTTATAGTGTTCTTTGTCTGTTTGATTACGTCATTAATTGATCTTTACCACACATCTCTACCATATGTACATCAAGCTACTACTACATATATTGTAAAAATGTCAATTTGGTGTAAAGCTGCTTTGCAACGATATGTATCGTGAAAAGCGCTATACAAATAAATTTGAATTGAATTGAATTGAATCAAGGCATGTCATCTTTAGATGATGTCATCTTTATCAGCTCGGCTCCAAAGCGAAAAGCTGATTATGCTTTGCATCTGCTGCCTATTTATACTCATTTGTAATCATAATTTCTTGAAAATAATTCTCAATTTTAAATAGGTTGTTTTCATTTGTGTCATATGTCTCTTAACAGACAAAGTATATGTGTGTGGTGGCATGCATTAGGTTGTCACAGTATTTCCTGTTTCCTGTTATGACAAGGTTCTGAGGTGATTGGCTTCTCACATGATACATTTAAAGCAAAATGAATGCATTAATGACCTTATGGCGTTGTGTATCCTGCTTTATAGAACCAATTCCAGTAGTGGCTTTCCAGAATAAAAGTAATTTTGATAAACACAGTTAAAGATTTCAGTCTTTGTCTATTCAAACAGATAGGAGCTGTAATCGCATGAAAGAGCTGACCAAGACGACCACTGAGTGAACTGACTTGCCTTAAAAGGATTTGTAAAAATGATTTAGATGATTCAGAAATTCAGATTAGGACTTTCCTATATTCCAAAACACTCTAAAAACGTAGATATTAGAATGTGTCCAAAAGCTGTCTGGTAAAGTGCACTGCTGTCATATTTGCAAAATAAAAAACAAAAAAAAATCACCTTTTTTATAGATTAGGAAGTCACAGCTTCTGAAGCAACTGGTAAGTTTATTAATGTTTACATATATTACACTACAAAGTTGCAATATTTACATTATCTTTATGTCATATACAACATTCATATTCACCTTTCATTCACACAAGTTGTATATTCACCGTTAATTGACAACAATGGCCTGGGTTAGTAATTTATTTATTTATTTATTTATTTATTTATTTATTTATTCATTCATTCATTCATTCATTCACTCACTCAGAATTACATTTTCTAAATTAAGTAAAGAAATGATTGTGGAATTTGGGACATAACCAAGGAAATCAATTCAGATTTATACTTCTACAACTTAATCGAAAGCATGATTCATTTTACTTTGTTTTTAGGTGATATGACCAGAGTTTGTAATTCTTAATGCTTGAATGGATGATGCTTTCTTAGTGGAGACCACTAATAAACAGCTTATGGGGCACCAAAATTCAATTATGAGGGTGCATGTAAAAAGCACCCACTGCAACATTGCACTCCTTCAGAAAACATGCCTCTTCCTAAATTTTTGCTCCAAAAAACATACCTACTGTATTAATACAATTCACTGCAGTTTCCAACAAAACTGTTTAAATAGTTACAATTTAATTACTTTTCACACAAATTTGCGGGATTATCTATTAATAAATACTTATTTTTTGCATAGTTCCTACAATATTATGACCTCAAAACACTTTTCCCACTGCACATGATTTGTAATATAATACATTTCAATGTTTTCATCATATAACCATGGCTTTCTGATGTGGTAAACTTAGTTGTTAGCCCACCTGATACACATTGCCCTTGGGATGCGGAAGCTAAGACCTGCAGAAGCAAGCTACAGTTGCATGGTGGGCTCAGTAAATGCATTTCATTTCATGTATGGTTTTGTTAGCACTATCATTTACGTTTAAGGTAGGGTTTAGTTTACTGTAGATGCTGTATTAATTTCAAATGTGATTAACATTTTAGTGTCAGTCACCGGACATTTCATTTCCAAACTACCATAACGCATACAACAACCAACATAATATGTCAGATTCACATTAATCTATTCAAAGAAAACTGAATGCTCTTTTAGAGCAACTCAATGGGCATTTCACTTTGAAGGTGTTAGAAAATGTGCAAAAAGCAATATATAATAATCAACCACTTGGACCTAGGATGACAGTGATTTGCACTTGATGTTGCTATAGTTTAAATAATAATAATAATAATAATAATAATAATAATAATAATAATAATAAAATACACATATAATATTTAAATAAAAATAATACATTTGCTACCTGTGTCAATACATAATTCTCATTTTCTCTGCTGAATGAACCTGATAAGTGCATGTAACCTGAATATCACAGAGAAACTAAAGAATAAAGACTATTTTATTTACATAAAATTACACTTATTTAGTTTCCACATACCAGTTTCTATGGGCAGTCAGGGTCATGGCACCAACAAGGCATATTATTTGGAATAAAATATATTTGAATACTCTGTGTTTTCACAGTTTCTCCACACACGTAGGAACTGTCTTTAGTAAAAGCATAGTTATCATATGCTGTGATTTTGTTTTCAATCATAATGACTTTTGGAATAACATCAGGGACTGTTGTTGTTTTCTTCTTAGCTTTGGTTGAACTGCAGGACAGTAGGGTCAGAAACACTGGGATGAAAATGATACTGTGACCCAAACCAAAAACCATCAAAAGGAACATGATCTTAAAGAAGGTCCTGAAGATGTGGTTCTTGGATGTAGCCAAAATGAGCACGCCTATTACTGTTGAGGCAGCTCCTTGTAGCACCGGATAGCCCAGACAAAACAATGCATCAACCACCCGCTCTTTGGCAGTCAGTTTTTTGCTCGAAACAAATGCATATGAAATATGCGCAGAGAAGTTGACAGTGAAGCCAATGCACACCACCAAGATAATCATCGAAATGGAATCTAGGTTGACACCCCATAAAGCCATGAAACCGGTGACACCAGTTACAACTGAGCCAATGGAGAATGTGACCCACAGGGAACAGACCGGGTTTGGGATTAATAACAAGGAAATGACCAACATGACAGCTGTGGTGACACCCACATTCTGAATGGTGCCAGTTACGATGACTGAATATTGATCCAAGTAGATGAACAACGGGTGGAACACTAGTAGTTTAGCTTCACTACAGCTTTGAGCTGTTTTTCTGAGTTCACTGAACATCATTATCTCCATACTGGCATTGGAAATGTCCAACGTTTGAACAAAAAATCTTGAAGCATTGATTTTGCCTTCTGTGATATTAACATCTAGCTGAAACTCTGGATAGAACAGGAGAAAAGAGGATAAATTCTCCATGAAGACATTTTCGTTGTCTAGATTTAGGCCTTTGTTTTCAGCAAATTGTAAGTAAGAGTCTAACCAGGAGACAGACAGTTTTTAATTGACAAAAGTCAAGTTGTGTAGTTTTTTCATGCAGTGGTTTAGTTCAGATCTGCTGTTTTTATTCCAGTATGGAAACTCTTCAGTCACTAAAACCATGACATTTGGACCGTACCTGGAGAAGAATTTCCGATCACCGTCATAATAATTCACAACATATGAATCATCAGCTGCCAGGTCCCTCATATCAATGCCCTGCTCTAAATGAAGACATCCGTAAATGGCTCCAGCCAAATAACCCACATACAGCAGCATCACACAGACTTTGGTCCAGGACTTGGTCAGGAATGGACCATAATAGGACCTGAAGAAGTGTGCTATGGGCTGTTGTTTCTCAGCACCAGTTTCTTTATCATAGTCGCCACCTACACACCAGAGATGATACGCCAGAGACTTTCCTTCTGGAGCCTGTGTTGGGAGTTTGCAGCAGGTCAGCCAGTGTCGGTTACTCTGCTCTCTCCTTCCGTTAAGGGCTAGAGCACTTCCAAAGAAGAGGATGTTATAAATGTAACGGAATATAATGGATGTGCTGGTGTACAAGCAGAAGGCCTGAACTGAGCGAAATTCACTCATGAGCCCAATGTAGAAACCAAGTACGTCCGTCAATGTAGTGATAGTTACAGACATTGCGGCTTCTTTGAAGGTTTCGGCCATTCTTTTCTCCACTGGATCCTTCACTTTAGTCTGCTGCCAGTTGGAAATCATGATGAACATGTCATCAACACCAATTCCTGTAAGAAAAGATTATTTAAGAAAAGGATTAACCATTTTTTAATAAACTCTAAACCCAAGGGTTAAAAAATATTTAGAATTAAATAAAGATGTTTAATGTTTTAAAGTTTTATATTAAACATTTTATAATAAAATATAAAAATATTTTTAAAACAATGGTCTTAAATTTATACAAACATTTGCAACTAAACAGTTTTTTATGTTTATGTGTAAAGTTAAAGAAATATGCCAGTGCAACAAGTTTTGGTTGGTAAGCGTTAGTAAGATTTGTTAATGTTTTGAAAGAAGTCTTTTATGCTCCCCATAATACAGTTGAGGTAAAAAGTTTACATACACCTTGCAGAATCTGCAAAATGTTAATTATTTGACCAAAATCAGAGGGATCATACAAAATGCAAAAAATGTTTTTTTACTAATAGTTGTTCATGAGTCCCTTGTTGTTTGTCCTGAACAGTTAAACTGCCTGCTGTTCTTCAGAAAAAAATCCTTCAGGTTGCACAAATTCTTTGGTTTTCAGCATTTTTGTGTATTTGAACACTTTCCAACAATGACTGTATGATTTTGAGATCCATCTTTTCACATTGAGGACAACTGAGGGACTCATTTGCAGCTACTGCAGAAGGTTAAAACGCTCACTGAAGCTTCAGAAGGAAACGCAATGCATTAAGAGCCAGGGGGTGAAAACTTTGTTGAATTTGAAGATCAGGGTAAATCTAACTTTCTAAGTATCTTCTATGTCTTCAGAAGGGCAGTACTAAATTAAAAAAAATAATAATAAAATTTAAAAATGTACAGATCTTCATTCTGTTCAAAAGTTTACACCCCTGGCTATGTATTGTTTTTCCTTCTGGAGCATCAGTGAGCTTTTGTAATAGCTGCATATGAGTCCCTTAGTTGTCCTCAGTGTGAAAAGATGGATCTCAAAATCATACAGTGTTGGAAAGGGTTTAGATACACAAAAATGCTGAAAAAAATTGTGGGACCTGAAAGATTTTTCTGAAGAACAATGGGCAGTTTAACTGTTAAGGGCAAACAAGGGAATCATGCACAACTATCATGAACAACTATCACAAAAAACTGTGGATCATTAATTTTTTTTAATTTTTAATAACCCGTTCCCTTTTACTTTTATAGTATGGAAGAGAGAATGAATATTCTGTTTAACATCCCATTTCGTGTTACTCAAAAACAAGATAGGACGCTGCATAAAATAAGCAATGTTTTTCCACAGACACATGCTTACCCAGAATCAGGAAAGGTGAATTAGCCACTGTTATTACGAACGGCACTTGAAGATATAGCAGAAAGCCAAAGCTGGAGAGCACAGCCAAACCCGCAGACAGAACTCCCATGAAAGAGACCCAGATCTTGTTCCTCACATTATCAAGACTGAAATCAAATGAAAGTTAAGTTAAACCAGTCATAATTGCCTAAAAGGTAGATATTTATTACAATTCTTTATACGTAGACTGAATCCACTAGTGAAACACACACACACACACACATATATATATATATATATATATATATATATATATATATATATATATATATATGGTCAAAAATGAGATAATGATACTGAGTAAATGCTCTTGACACATAGCATACGTCCATCAAATACTTTTACTTCAAACTCGCTAAATCCTAGCCTCAGCCCAATCAGAAGTACCAATACTTTGGTAGAAACCTATATATAAGAGCCTGATAAAAATGCTTTTTTTTAAAGAAAAACGTCAGATGGACTCTTCGTACAGATAGATAGATAGATAGATAGATAGATAGATCTCAAAAATATTGTGTTTGTCCTTCTGCTTTAATGATTAGTAGCAGTCAAACTGGTGTGAGCTCGTTTGTTTATTTGAAATTATTACAAATTCTAAAAAATTTTTTGACTAAAAAAAGAGTAAAACGTTACATTTATTAGAATGGAAAGTTACATTTTTCTAATTTAATCTCTTTTTTCTTTCTTTTTTCTTTTTTTTACTTTATGATTATTCCCTCTAGTGTCTGAATATGTGTGATATCTGCTGCTTACTGCATGCATGATAAAACTGAGAAGGAGATTGCAAGTGAGTAAGTTATTGAAAACAGAGGAATGCCATCTGTTGTGTGTTTCTCTATCTCCTCTTGTCTGGAGAGCGAGGTAAAATGAGACACCTGCAGACAGAGAAAGTTATCTAGATATATGCTACTTACCGTACATATGGAAATATGTATATAATAACATGCTGTAATACATTATTTGTATGTAATATATACATAATAATAATGTACTGATTTTACAGATTATTTTATATACAATATGTTTCCTTGCATGAATCAGCTCCTTTACACGGCTCCATACCTTGAGTTCTTTGCTGGGCGGTTTTTCGGAAGGAAATGTTTGGAACTGCTGAAGCCATTGAGATGCTCCAGGTTTATCCTGCAAAAAGTAGAAAAGTCTAATGGCATGTGCCAGCTGGATCTCGCCTCCTCTTTCTTCAACACCTCCTACTGTAGAGCCAAGAAAGACATCTTTCTCTTTCCACTTATATATTGGAAAAGACAAATTGATGCTTTTATTATCAATAATATCCAGTATGGGATTTGAGACACAGTTCCCATTTTCTTTGGCACAAATGTCTTTGAAGCTTATCTGAGTTTGACTGACATCGACATAAAGATTATGCACTTGCTTGTCAAGTTCACGGATTTTCTCAAACAGGGTGTCTGCTAGAATGTCTCCTTCCACAGAAAATATCATCACTGCATAGTTTCCCTCAGCATAGAGCCTTTGACTTGAAAACAATGAATCGTTACTTGGAAACGTTTCCTTTACAAAATCTCTGGCTTGCTTGGAAGGTCCATTGATAGGTGTGAACTGATTCTCAACATCGTTGTCCTCGTAGTCTTTGAGAAAGTACAGTCCTCCTCCCAGAGCAGCCGACACTATCAGAGGAATGACAAAAAACCAAACCGGATAAGAACCAACCAGATGCCCAAGTTTCTCAAAAAGCTTAGAAATGGGTTTCTCTACACAGTCTGTACGATAACACGCCATAGTCTTCAAGGAAAGGGAAAAAACTGAGGTAAGGTTAGACTGAAATCTGACATGTTCTGAATGATGTTGTCATCTGCTCTATTTATATGTCTATACATTTGCTTAAACCCTGCCCAGAGGTGTGTTCATACAGTATAAGGAGAGTGATTTTCCAATATCCTGGCAGAAATACTGGCATTTTATATATTTCCTCAAACTAATTTTCATGACTCTAGGTCTTTTGAACTATGTGGGAAATGGGGGAAGTTTTTTTTTTGTTTTTTTTTTAAATTATGGAATTATGGGAATCTGGAAGCTGGTGACTACAGTTATTCATTTACAACAAAAAAGTTTAAACATCTAAAAATAAAGGCAATAAGAAGAAGCATGTCAAAGTGGTGTTATTCAGGCCTCTGACTGGCTAATCATTAAAAATAATGCTTCAGGTAAGTTAAACACTTTAGAAAAACTGAGGCTGGGGTGGGCTTACTTCCCCAGTTATTTTGCAGGTTGCAGACATCTAGAGTTTATGCAAGGTAAGACAAAACATTATTATTATTATTATTATTATTATTGTTATTATTATTTTATACACTGGTCAGTTTTAAGATTTTGGGCTAACATGTTGTTTTAGACTAATGGAAAGAAAGCATCTAAAATACACTCCAGTGTTTATTTTTGCAATTTATCTCTGTAGATTTAAATTACAATACATAACAAAATGAATTTATTTTAGATGCACTGAGCCAGAAATATCCACTTCAGTAGCACTTACATCAAATTTCACTGTATTATTCATATCTGTATTCTGAAGGTTTTTGCATTTGGCTGACTTTATACATTTTATTCCTAAAACATTGTGAAGACTGTTGCTAGTTGAAATTTTTTTGATTCATGGCTGATAAAATGAGATATCCATATCTCTGTAAAAAACCTTGACTGTCAACAAAATGAAACAAGGATTTTAAACCTGGCTTTGGTTCTGGAAATGTATGCCAATTAATAAATATTTAATTTGATAATGTCTAATTTGCATATTTAAACATAACATTTCTCAGGGGGGAATGCAATTCTTAATGTAATCAATAAACTAAGGAAGTACAATCACATTACGTCAGGTAGCATAGTTGAAAATGATTATATATGATATAAGGAAACATTACATCATCATTTTTCATTGAACCATAAACAGTTATTGCACATTGTAGAACATTACTTAAGATGCTTACGGTTTACAGGCGGAAGAAAATAAAGCTCACAGTTACGGTAATTCATGGATCACATGAATTTTGGCTACCTTTTTTTTTTTTTTTTTACTTTTGTTTCTGTGGGTTGAATTATAACTGACTAAAATGCTTGGATAGAAATATTTTATGTTTTACTGTAGTGATTTTGCCCTTACTCACCCAGGTTGGTGAAGTTGTGTAGTGATGGGTTCTCAGATAACCGATGACGTTATGATTTTTGCATCATGTGTCACTAAAGGTGTGGTTATGAGTAGATTATGATTATGAGTAGGTTATGAGAAAGATTTGTGAGATATCTAACGTTTAGAGCCTCCTACTGTATTATCAACATGAGGATAACACAAGTGTAATAAAATAAATGTAATTAACAAAAGACAGACAAGAGTAATCAACCTTTTTGAGTTTTGAGATTTTGGGCTAACATGTTGTTTCAGACTAGTGGAAAGAAAGCATCTAAAATACACTCTAGTGTTTATTTTTGCAATTTGTCCCTGTAGATTTAAATTACAATACATATCAAAATGAATTTATTTTAGATGCACTGAGCCAGAAATATCCACTTCAGTAGCACTTACACCAAATTTCACTGTATTATTCATATCTGTATTCCTAAAACATTGTGAAGACTGTTGCTAGTTGAAAGTTTTCTGATAAAATGAGATATCCATATCTCTGTAAAAACCCTTGACTATCAAGAAAATGAAACAAGGATTTTGAACCTGGCTTTGGTTCTGGAAATCATGCCAATTAATGCATATTTATATTTTCATAATGTCTAATTTGCATATTTAAACATAACACTTCTTCCACTGGTTGTTTCAGGGTAACAATGCAGTGAGAGGAAAAAAGCAGGAATCCATTTTAACAGCCTTGAACATGAACCGCTGTGAGATGCTGATCTCCTGGAGCACCAAAGGTTCCTAAAATCTGGAACACACAAATAAAAGTACCTTGCTTACTAAAGAAAAACCCTGTTGCAAATGTCTGTATGACTTCTGCCTCTCTGGGGTAGAGACTAAGAACTTTGTCAATCCGCATTGTCTCTCTAGAATGGAGACTCAGGACGTGCTGCATCTGTTGTTGTCTCACTGGAACAGAACTCTAAATGTAGAGTATCTCTTTCTTTAGAGGCTGGAGGCTCAAAACATGGTCATATCTGCTGCTGCCTCAAAAGCTGGGGACTCAGTGTTATCTGTTGTTTTCTCTCCCCTTACTGTCTCCTACCACAGAGGCTGGAGACTCAGAATGAAAGTGTCTGTTGCTACTTTATTTGTAGTGGGCCACAGGCTCAGAACATGGAGTGTCTGTTCAAAGGGTACCCTTATCCTTTTCCGATGAGGAGGAGATTGTAATTTGGCGCTTATCGGTGTGGCCCACCCTTCTTTCCTCTTGTGGAACTTATTACTTGTGGAACATTGTCCAAACACAAAGTTAGAAAAGTGTCACTTAAGTTTAACAAGTGCATTTCTCACCTTCCAAACCACAACCAAAATACCTTTGGCAATATTACAAACACATTAAGTTTTACGGTATAAAAACATAGCTCTGAATGGATTTGGATGAATCTTTGTGACATCCCTTTGTTTCACCCACCGGTGCTCCATCTGGAGGTCCTGGGGAATTTTTATGGCAGTCACAGCCCAAAACCTTAGGAATCAGTCTCTAGGTGGGTGAAGGCCAGAAATTGCGTGTTTGTGGACAGATGAGAAGTCCTGTTCTTCTCGGCCTTGGTACCAGAGTTCATCTTATTGCCATCTAAGAGGTCATCTAAGAGGTGTCTGGCCATTGTCCTTGCTTCTTTATCTGATGCCACTGGACAGTTTGCTTCTGTTAGTCCGCCAAGATCCAAACAAAATGTAACAAACCTTTGTCCAATGTTGTGGTCAGAGAGGGGCCCCACCGTAAACTGGCCATGGAATGTGCTGTTCACCACATTACCAATGATAAAACCAACCTGGTCTCATGGCAAAAATGTACCTGTGGGAATTTTTTCACAAGACGTGAAACAGATACCAATAACTGCAGTACAGAAATAATGAGTGGCGCTAAAATAAAATTTTTTTTGAAGATGAATCTTCATCTGGTACGTTTTATGGTAAAGTCTAGATGGTATACAGATAAACAATAATTACAATAATTACTGTTTTCCATTATTGTAAGGGGTACGTTTAGGGTTGGGGTAGGTGTAGACGTTAATAAAACACAATCTAATAGGAGGAGTCGGCGGATGCAGCGGATGAGTGCAGACGTGTGTTCGTGAGCTCTTGGTAGTGGCACCTAGCATCTGCCTTTATCCTGATTTAACCTCTCATCAATTTAATTTGTTTGCAAGAGGCAAAGATATTAAGATCACCTTTGTATGGCAAGCTACAACTTTCGACATAAAAAGCAAAAGAAAGCCACAACTCAAACTCCACGGCACCTGCACGCGGTAACCACAGGAAACATGGCGGACGGGGAAAAAGAAACATCCTTCAGCAAACTTCTCCTTGCCATTCAAGAAACTAAAGACGACCTCACAAAGCATATTGACAAGAAAACAGCCGACATACAAACTACATTAACGAAAATCGAGTCTTCACTCTCTACTCTGGCGGAACAGGTTGAGGAGATACAGACACGAGTGAGTACAAATGAAGATAATATCAAAGATGCGCGCGACCGTGTTGGCGAAATGGAGAAATTGATAACGCACCTCAAAGACAAAACTGACGACTTGGAAAACCGCAGCAGGAGGTCTAACATTAGGATAATAAATGTGCCAGAACAAGCAGAGGGTCGTGATGCTGTGGGATTCTTGGAAAAGTTTATACCGGAAATACTGGGGAAGGATAACTTCACCTCACCTGTCACTTTAGAAAGAGCACATCGCATCGGGAAGAAGTTGGATAGACCGCGCCCCATCATCGCCAAATTCCTGAACTTCAGAGACAAAGAAAAAACCCTTCGACTGGCCAGAAGTAAAGGAGAGTTGACATACGAGAATAAAAGGATATCATTCCACCCAGATTACAGCGCAGACCTGCAGCGAAGGAGAGATGAGTTCCGTGACGTGAAGAGGATATTGCGAGAGAAGGGAGTGGAATACGCGCTGATCTACCCAGCCCAGCTTCGCATTAAATATCTGGAAACAATTACGTTTTTCTCCACCCCAGCAGAAGTGCAACGCTTTTTGAAAGACATTCCAAGTGAGTAATAAAACTAATCAAAGTGACAGCAGTACACAGTCCATCGTCATAAACGCTGATGAGAAGTGTTATGATTCAAGCTACGACATAATAGTCGAATACGGTCATCTTCAAATGTTTAAAATAACGGAGACATTGACTGATGATAAACTGTGGAACCTACGTGCAAACTAATCTACATGATGTTAGGGTTTATACCAGAATGGTAGAATTGGATTATAGTTTTCTATAACTTGCATATTTCTGCCTTATTTCAACTATTGCAAAATTGCAAACGTTCTTATACAAACTGTTATGAGTGGCCAGTGTTTAATTAACAGCAGTTGCTGGAGCCACACCTGTTGCTTAAGAGAGTTAACGTTACCTACCTAATGTGTTTTAGTTACAAGGGTTTTATTAGGCGGGTTTTTACTTTAATGTTTTGGGGTTTTGTATGGTTTCTCACTAAAACTCAAATTTCTGCTTACTCACATAATCCAGATTATTCTCAGGTTCAGATTCAGATTATCCTTCTGAGACATCTACACGAAAAATTTATAGTATGGGTAAACTAACATGTATATCTTGGAATATAAGAGGGATCAATTCACCAATTAAAAGGAAGAAAATGTTGACATATTTGAAGAGGCAAAAGGTAGACATTGCATTTATCCAAGAGAGCCACCTCACTGACTCTGAACATCTAAAACTGTGCAGAGACTGGGTGGGTAATGTTTTCTACTCCTCTTTCTCCTCAAAAGCAAGAGGTGTTGCTTTGCTTATTAATAAGCACTTGAACTTTAAATTAAACTCGGTTGAAAAGGATC
Organism: Cirrhinus mrigala; assembly: GCA_036247105.1. Lineage (NCBI taxonomy): Eukaryota > Metazoa > Chordata > Actinopteri > Cypriniformes > Cyprinidae > Cirrhinus > Cirrhinus mrigala. The sequence goes on from JAMKFB010000746.1 coordinate 67,326, forward strand.
AAAACGGCAGATTTTTACTTGTAGATTGTGAAATAAATAGGAACAAGATATCCTTAGTGAATATATATGGGCCCAATTATGATGACCCGTTGTTCTTTAACAATCTGATTATGAAACTGGCTACAATTGGGGGTCAATGTGTTGTGGGAGGAGACTTCAATCTGGTTTTAAATCCTCTTTTGGATCGATCACTACCCAAAACATCTTTACTATCAAAGGCAGCAACAGCACTAAACCAGGGTATGAAAGATATAGGCATAACTGACGTGTGGCTAAATCTTAATCCAAACCAGAGGGATTTCTCTTTCTTTTCACCTACCCATAATACACATTCTAGAATTGACATGTTCTTAATGCCACAAGGTATGATAGTTACAGTTATAGAATGCTCCTATCTACCAGCTACCTTCTCAGATCATAATCCCATAAAACTCTCATGGATGGCTGATATTCCGCAACCCACAACCCGCAGGTGGAGATTTAAAAATTACATGTTGAAAGATCCTGAGTTTATTTCATATATGACTACCAATATTGAAATATTTCTTGATGCCAATGCAAATTCCTCCTCGCATGCCAACATTTGGGAAGCTCTTAAAGCCTACATGAGAGGTCATATTTTATCATACAGTGCCCACAAGGTAAAACAAATTAGAGAGAGACTCACCAAATTGGAAAGAGATATTAAAAAGCAGGAACAGGAATACATTGCCACCAAAAAGGAAGAACACCTTAATACACTAAAAAAAACAAGGATGCAGTATAATAATCTATGTACCAGCAAAGAGGAAGCAGCTATGGCCAGAACTAGATATCACTATTATGAATTCGGAAACAAAACGTCTAAGGTTACGTATGTAACCCTGGTTCCCCGAAGGGAACGAGACGCCGCGTCGAAACGCTTCGAAACGCTTTGGGAACGCCTTCAGCGTGACCGCGCTCTGAATCACGTGTGCAATCAAACCAATGGAAGAACGAAACGTCACAGGCGGGTGACGTCACTGACCAGGAAGCATAAAAGCACGTGCGCCAGAACGAGCGTCAGCTTCCAGGAGAGAAGCAGCGCTCGCAGGGACGCAGGAGGATGGCTACGAGACGCGGCGTCTCGTTCCCTTCGGGGGAACCAGGGTTACATACGTAACCTTAGACGTTCCCCTTCAGGAACTCGAGCCGCGTCGAAACGCTTTGGGAACGAGATGCCCACGCCGCCAGACCCCTAGTCCCTGCCTAGGATGTGCTAGGGCTAAGGACAGAGGCGCCAGGCGAGACCCGCAGGTCAAGTTCATAAAACCTGACAAAGGTCAAAGGTGAGGACCATCCCGCAGCGTTGCAGATATCTTGCATGGGGACCCCAGCAAGAAAAGCTTTGGAGGCAGCCATGCTCCGGGTAGAATGGGCTCTGACCCCTAAAGGAAGAGGGAGGTCAGAAGCCTCATAAGCAGAAAGAATAGCGTCCACTACCCAGCGACTTAACGTTTGCTTAGAAGCAGGGAGGCCCCTTTTTGGGGGGCCATAACAGACAAACAACTGGTCTGACTTTCTCCACCTGGCAACCCTGTGCTCACACTGGACACATACAATTAAGCTTCTGCTGGTCAGCATCCCAAAAGGGGGGAGGACAAAAGGCCTGGAGTACGACAGGCCGTGGTGTCGAGGAGGGGACCTTAGGAACATAACCCGTTTTTTGATAAAGGAAAGCTTTAGACAGACCTGGCGCAAATCCAGGAAGGAAGGGGCCACAGAGAGGGCCTGAAGATCCCCAACTCTCTTAAGGGAGGAAAGAGCTAAGAGAAGGACAGACTTTAAAGTGAGGAATCTGTCCGAAATTTCCTCAACAGGCTCGAAGGGAGGCCTGCAGAGAGCCTCTAACACCACCGACAAGTCCCAGGAAGGGACACGAGGTCGTACCGGAGGCCTGAGCCTCAAAGCACCGCGGAGGAAACGTGTAACGAGAGGGTCCTTTCCCACAGAAAGACCACCAAGAGGGGCGTGGTAGGCCGAAATGGCCGCCACGTAGACCTTCAAGGTGGAGTGGGATAACCCTGCAGACAACCGGCTTTGCAGGAACTCCAGCACTGAACCAACTGGGCAGTTAACTGGGTCTTGCTGGCGGTGTCCGCACCAAGAAGTGAAGAGTTTCCACTTCAGGGCGTACAGTTTCCTCGTGGAGGGAGCTCTAGATTGGAGGATGGTCTCAACAACCTCAGTTGAGAGACCGGAAGCTAAGAGGTGTGCCCCCTCAGAGGCCACACCCAAAGCTTCCACAGCTCCGGCCGGGGGTGAAGAATGGTGCCCCCTGCCTGTGAGAGGAGATCTCCCCTGACGGGAATCTCCCAGGGAGAGCCGTCAAAGAGAGAAATCAGGTCCGAGAACCATACTCGGCCCGGCCAGTACGGGGCTACTAGAAGAAGGGACACCCCGTCCCGGCGCACTCTCTCTAGAACTCCCGGGAGCAGAGCAATCGGGGGAAAAGCGTACAGACGTAGCCTCGGCCACGTCTGCACCATGGCATCCAGCCCCAGGGGAGCTGGATGAACTAGAGAGTACCAGAGGGGACATTGCGTGTTCTCCCTCGTGGCAAACAGGTCCACCTGGGCTGGACCAAACACTCTCCAGATCTGCTTCACCACCTCGGGGTGAAGCATCCATTCCCCGGGCCTCGGCCCCTGTCTCGACAGGATGTCTGCTCCCAAGTTGAGATGCCCAGGAACATAAACTGCTCTCAGCGAGAGGAGTTTGTCCTGGGACCACACAAGGATCTGGTGCGCCAGCTTGTACAAGGGGCGCGAACGCAGACCTCCCTGGTGGTTGATGTAAGAGACCACCGAGGTGTTGTCGGTGCGGACCAACACATGGCGGTCTCTTAGGTCCGGGAGAAAGTGTTTCAGAGCCCGAAACACGGCCAGCATCTCCAGGCAATTTATGTGCCACGTGAGTTGGCGACCGCTCCACAGACCGCGGGCAGGGTGGCCACTCATGACCGCTCCCCAACCGGTGAGGGACGCGTCCGTCGCTAGCGTCACGCGGCGACAAGGAGCTCCCAACACCGGGCCCTGAGACAAGAACCAAGGCTTCCTCCACATGTCCAGGGCACGTAGGCAACGCCGCGTGACCCTGATCATGCGAAGTGGGTTTCCCCTCGGGGAAAACTCCTTGGTCTTGAGCCACCACTGTAGGGGTCTCATGTACAGCAGGCCAAAAGGTATCACGTTGGACGCTGCTGCCATCAGACCCAGCAGTCGCTGGAACTGCTTGACAGTGAGTGACCGGCCTTCCTTCACTCTCTTGACTGCAGTGAGGATCGACTCGATCCGAGCAGGAGACAGACGTGCCTGCATCGTGGTCGAATCCCACACCACGCCCAGATAAGTGGTCCTCTGTAATGGAGAAAGCACACTTTTCTTGGCGTTCAGTCTTAACCCCAACTCTTTTATGTGAGCGAGAACGACATCTCGATGCCGAACTGCTTCTATCTCCGACTGAGCTAGAATCAGCCAGTCGTCGATGTAATTGAGTATGCGGATGCCCTGGAGTCGCAGAGGAGCCAGAGCTGCATCCACACACTTCGTAAAAGTGCGGGGGGAGAGTGCTAGGCTGAACGGAAGAACCCGATATTGGTAAGCTTCGCCCCTGAAAGCAAACCTCAGGAACTTCCTGTGATGAGGAAGGATGGAGACGTGAAAATATGCGTCTTTTAGATCTATCGTGACAAACCAGTCCTCGGACCTGATCTGAGACACGACTTGCCTGATGGTGAGCATCTTGAACTTCAGTCTCTTGACTGAGCGGTTCAGAAGACGCAGATCTAAAATGGGACGCAGGCCCCCATCCTTCTTCGGAACAATGAAGTACCGGCTGTAGAACCCGGACTCTCTTTCGTGAGGAGGGACCACCTCGATGGCCTCCTTCCTCAGGAGAGTGGCTACTTCCTGTTCCATTACCAGACCCTGCTCGGGGCCCACCAGCGTGGGAGAGACCCCGTTGAACGGCGCAGGTGGTGTGCCGAACTGAATGCGATAACCTCGCTCTACAGTATGCAGGACCCAAGCAGACACATTGGGCAGTAGTTTCCACGCTGCCAAATGATCTACTAAGGGAACCAGCCTCTCGAGGCTGGCCTCTGGTGTTACATGGGCCGCTGGAACGGTGTCCTGAAGCGGTTTCCCGGCAGGAAGCACCTGAACCAGCGGTCCCAGAGAACCCCGCGGGGGTGGCGAGCTCCCCTGCCCCGCTACGTTGCCGGGCGGGAAAAACTGGGGTGGATGCTCGCTGGAGACCGCTGCGCCCTGAAACACTGGCAGGGTTGGCAGGGCGATCTCCCGGGGGCACGGGGGGGACCCGGACACCGAATACTGCGGTGCTACCCGTTTCCCCCCAGATGGGGCTGCCCCCGGCGGTCCCGACCCGTCAGGACCGCTTGGTCGAGGACCTCTTCGACTGAAGCACGACCCTCAGATCGGGCTTAGCCTGGGAGGTCCTCGACCTAGAGCGTTTGACCACTCGCTCTCGATGGGGTGGAGTGCGAGTGGCCACACTCTGTTTTTGTGCTTCCCTGTATGAGGAGCTGGTAGACGGCCGGGGCTGCTCCGTCGCAGCAGCCCCGTGAGCTGGATGGCGGCGAGGGAGGAACCGCTGAAACGCCGCCGCTTGCTTACGTGCCTCCTGGTATCTGTCGACAACGGCATTGACGGCGTCGCCGAACAGACCAGCAGGCAAAAGCGGGGCGTCCAAGAGGAAGACCCTGTCCTTCTCTTTCATGTCGGACAGGGTCAACCAGAGATGCCTCTCCGCGGCCACAAGGGCTGCCATAGACCGCCCAACGGCACGGGCGGTCTCCTTAGTGGCGCGGAGATACAAATCAGCGGTCCTCCTGAGCTCGGAGATATTACTATCTTTTATCTCCTCACCCTCATCCAGCTCTTTAAGCAGGTTAGCCTGGTATGCCTGTAACACCGACATGGTGTGCAGACACGCACCAGCCTGACCCGCAGCCGTGTACCCCTTGCCCACCAGCGCTGAGGTGACTCGCAGCGGCTTGGAGGGCAAGACCGGAGCCTTCAGAGACGATGCAGACTCGGGGGACAGATAGCTCGCGAGCGTCTGTTCTACCCGAGGCATCGCTCTGTACCCTCGCTCATCCAACCCCGCCACGTAACCGTAGTTATAGGAAGCGGGGATGAACAAGCAGGACGAGAAGGGTGCATTCCATGATCTCGACACCTCAGTGTGGAGATCAGGAAAGAATGGAAGGCTCCGGCGCGCTGGAGGTGGTCGAGACCGCAGAAATCTCTCGTCCAACTTGCTTTTCTGCGGTTCGACTAATGGCTCGGCGGGCCAATCAATGCTTAGCTTGGCCACCGCCCGAGTCACCACCTCCAGCAGCTCCTCATATTGGGGAAACTGAGGTGCTGCAGCCTCATCCACACTCACCACATCAACCTCCTCGGAGGAAGATATGGCGAGCGTGGAGACCGACCCCCGGGGGGAAGAAACCGCAGCGCGGGCTTCCGATCCCGAGGGCCGGGCAGTGGATCTGGTGGGTGAGGCAGGAGATAGGGGATCACCCGTCTCCATACCCTCCACCAGATCCAGTTGCGAACCCCACGAGTGCAGCCGCCGCTCCGCCTCGGCGAAAGCGGGACCGGACCCGCGGGGAACGCTGATGAAGGCTCCCTCCGCGGAGAAGAGAGCCTTCCGGGAGCGGAGCAGACGCATAGGTAAAACGTCACAATGCGGGCAATCGCCCCCCTCGAGGGCCGATGCCGCATGCTCCGCTCCCAAGCAAGCCACGCATAGAGCGTGTGTATCCCCGCTCGAGATGTAACGAGAGCAGGGAGGAACACACGCTCTAAAACTTGGCTTGCTTACGTTCTTAGTCTTCTCTTTCGCTTTGGACATACTGCCTCGAAATAAAAGTGGTGCAAACTAGCAACCAAAAGAGACAGCACAGACACAGAGCGCTGCTGAAAGACAGAAGCTGACGCTCGTTCTGGCGCACGTGCTTTTATGCTTCCTGGTCAGTGACGTCACCCGCCTGTGACGTTTCGTTCTTCCATTGGTTTGATTGCACACGTGATTCACGCTGAAGGCGTTCCCAAAGCGTTTCGAAGCGTTTCGACGCGGCTCGAGTTCCTGAAGGGGAACAAGTAAACTCTTGGCATGGCAAATGAAAAAGGAAATATCTGATAAATTTATACACTCAATATTAACCGAGGACGACAGACTCCTTGATAACTCACCATCCATTAATGCAGAATTCAAACAATTTTACGAAAATTTATATAAAACTGGGCAGGATGCTGAAAATATTGGAGCAAAAAGGTTCATGGATGGAATAACCCTTCCCAAATTACAAGATGAGGACAGAGATCTGCTAGATGCAGATATATCAGAAATGGAGGTATTCAAAGCCATTAATTCTTTACAAAATAACAAGACTCCCGGGCCAGACGGCTTCCCTGTTGAGTATTATAAGGCCTTTTCAAAAAAAATTATTAACCCCACTCGCGAACATTATTACAGAAGCTCTAGAAAATAAAAAATTACCAGACTCATTGGAAATTGCAACAATTACACTGCTTCCAAAACCGGGCAAGGACAAACAGAAATGTGACTCATACAGACCCCTCAGCCTCTTAAATGCTGATTATAAGATATTATCTAAATTAATTGCTCTAAGACTGGAAGATGTTATTCCAAGGATAATTCATGCTGACCAAACAGGCTTCATTAAAAACAGATATGGAGCAGACAATGTGCGGCGACTGCTACACATACTGAACACTGCTCAAAAAAATCAAAACCCTATGCTAATAATGTCTATGGATGCAAACAAAGCATTTGACAGGATTGAACCAAGCTTTTTATTTCGGACTCTAGAGGCTATGGGCTTTGGAGAGAAATTTACTCAATATGTTAAAACACTTTTTAATGCCCCCAAAGCCAATATTTTAACAAATGACATTCTGTCTAACACTTTCTCACTATCCAGAGGGTGCAGGCAAGGCTGTCCAAGCTCCCCCCTGCTCTTTGCACTCGCTATCGAACCATTAGCCATCGCCATACGCTCTAACACCGCCATAGCAGGAATTAAATTTGGCACAAATGAACATAAACTTTCTCTGTATGCAGATGATCTTTTATTATATATAACTGATCCACAAGCATCGGTCCTTCCTCTGTTGAAATGCCTCAAAGAATATAGTGCAGTCTCAGGATATACATTAAATTACGGTAAAAGTGAGATTTTACCACTGAATATACAGGACAATAATATTATAGCACTCACTGGCCCATTAAAATGGTGCAGCATTGGTTTCAAATATTTGGGTATACAAATTGGTAAATCAAATGAGCATATATTTAAACATAACTATATAAAGCTATTGGAACAAACTAAACTTAACCTTCAAAGATGGATTGATCTTCCTCTGTCTCTCATAGGAAGAATTAATACTATTAAAATGAGCATATTACCCAAGTTTATGTACTTATTTCAATGTCTTCCGATTAATGTTCCCAAAAGTTTTTTCAAAGAACTTAACAAACTTTTAACTCCTTTTATATGGCAAAGAAAAAACCCCAGGGTCAAACTCATCTCTCTACAGGCTCCATATTCAAGGGGAGGACTCAACTTACCAAATTTTAGGAATTATTACCTTGCTTCTCAGTACAGATCGATTTGGATCTGGCTGCATGCAGAGAACAGTGAAGTTAGGTGGGTCCCAATAGAACAACATGAGATGAAGTCTATGGCTTTAAAGGATATTCCATTCATAGGCACAAAAAAATGTTTAACTGCACTCACAAATAACTTAATAATATTGAATACATTTGCTGCTTGGCAAGAATCTCATTCACTTCTCGACACAAATATTTCTTTTCTTAGAAGAACACCTTTGTGGGGTAATCCCAACCTCTCACACCATCTAGCTGACTCAGTGTTGCGGGGGTGGAAGGAAAGAGAGATCCACACAGTGGCTGACTTATACATTGATGATACTCTTGCTAACTTCCAACAACTAAATGAAAAATTCAACCTTCCCAAAGAAAGTTTCTTCAAATTCCTACAAATTAGAGACTGGGTTAAGGAGAAATCCAAAGAAACATTCCCATATATCCCGAAAGAAACTCTTCTTGAATTCCACCTATGTAATAATTTACACAGATCAACAAAAGGAATAATATCTTCTATATATGGTATCATCAATGGAAAGTTACCGATTTATGATAAAACATCTACAAAAGGGAAATGGGAGAAAGACCTAGACTGTACTTATGAGGAGGCAGATTGGTGTCATCTATTGGAACAAGCACAGACTGTACTAACCTCCACAAAACACAGGCAAATTCAATTTAATATATTCCATAGGACATACTACACTCCTTACAGGTTACATAAAATTGACAGCAACATTTCTTCCAAATGTCAGAGATGTAAAATGATTGATGGTGATCTTATACACAAGCTATGGAGTTGCCCAATGATAGAAGAATTATGGAAACGTGCCATTGACTTAACATCAAGGGTAATAGGAAGTCAAATTGAAAAGGACCCAAAACTATGGATCCTGGGGGATACAAGCTCTATTAATGTGAACTACTACAAAAAATACTTTATCTTACTGGCGAGCACAGCAGTTAAAAAATGTATTCTGATCAATTGGAAATCTGAAAATTCTCCGCTAGTAAAACATTGGATTAATGAGCTTGTATCTTACTGCACACCCGAAAAAATATTGTATAATGTGAGAGGGAAACATGCAGCCTTTAGAGAAATCTGGGGCCCTTTCATGGACATTTTGCCCTCTCTAGACTTGACTGTCCATGTTAGTATGAGCCCTCCTGGATCGACTTCAAATTAGCCCTCTGCAGATCTATCTTGTATAACTTCCTCATTGATGCATTTATTGTGAATAATGTGTAGATTTAAGTATGTGAGTATACAGATGGATATATGTATAAACTGTATAGACTACTTAGATATATAAATGAAAAGAAACTGACAACCATACATGGGAAGAGGGTGGGGGGTGGGATGGGAAATGTTTTGTGTAATATTTGTTTTTGTTTAGTACTGATTTTATTTATTTATTATTTATTTATTTTTTTTTTTCTGATGTTCAAAATTTGAAAATGTTAATTCTTTGTACTTAGGATGTAAGTAATGTAACAAACTGTATATCCTTTGTACAGTCTATTTACATCTTGTAAGTAATTATGTTAATAAAAACAAATCTTTACT